>JAPWLS010000368.1:0-17752 GCA_028551675.1 Tineola bisselliella
ATATTTTCAATTTTTTTTTAAGAAATATTACATTTTAAGTTCACACAATTCGATGTCTATGCCTAAGTTTTTAATTGTTTTTAAAGATATATATCTTTTTTTTTTCATTTTAAGGCAAAGGTATTTCATTTTTTTTTAGATCACACAATTCGATGTTTATGCCTAATTTTGGCGGTAAATGTTTATTACGCAGACGTAGTCGCGGGCAACTGCTAGTTATTAATATTTTTATTATAATGATACTAATTAAAGATTGACGTTTAATGTGTTTTTGGTTAATAAATACATACGTTAGTCAAAGTTATATGAACAACAATGAGGGCATATATCAACGTTTGTTTAGAGAGAGAACAATTTAATTAAATTCACGGAAATATATAAATAATATATATTATTTATATAATTGATTCGTAATTAAAATATATCTAGATGGGTTATGTGACAGTGATTTGGGGCTCAAACCTTGTAGTTTTAATTTGCGATATATAGATTAGGTATTTTTTTTAATAATAAATTTTAATTAATAAATAAGTAGAATCTTTACAACATTAATTTGGGGCAGAGCCCCCCCCCCCCCCCTCGGCTCCCTCCCCCCACAACTCCTCACCCGACATTCACTCGATAAAGTATTCCTCTAGGGTTGTCGCTTTAATAAATAAATAAATATATATCTATATATATCGCATATGCCGCAGTTTTAACGATCTATATGAAAATGTCACGGATCTTGATTTGTTCCACTTGAAGCCTAAGAAGCTCAAGTCAATCTTGCACTTGGCTTTCCGACAACACTCTATGTTCGAGCAGCAGACTAGCACTCGTTAGTAATCATTAATGCTTATAGTTTTCTTCAGATATCTAACACAACTACTAGGTTACCAAACTTAGCTTTATTTCTCTAGTCTAGTGTAGTTGTTACTTTCATGTGTTGGTTTGTTAACTGTTTGTTTGTGTGTGTCGAAATAAATAAATAAATTGTTTTCAAATTGAACTACGAAAGAAGTGTGCTTTGTCTGTCTGGACGGAGCTCCTTAAACCGGCATAGTGGGGGTGATTGTTGAATTCGATATGTTAGTAGAAATTGGCTTGTGTAAAACTAGTTCAAATAGATGTATATTGTTAAGTTTAGTGACGTTGTTTTTGATTTTTGTCTTGTTTGAAAACCTTGCATTTTTTTTTCAGGCACAATCGTAGGTACTTGACAGTTTTGTGCGCATTTAATTATGATAACTTGTGACGTAATATTTGCGTTGCGTGTTATTTCAATTTTTTTATGTTTTATTTCAGCTGTGAAAAATAGATCACAGCTGAAATTTGAAAAAATGCGGATATGAGTATGCACAAACTACGTCACTTTACATGTGAAAATAATAATAATAATAATAATCGTAATAATAATAACAATATCTAATTTGTATTATATAAAAAATGCCATAAATTATTGTTTCATAAGATTGAAAATGTCCATCTAGTGGGAATTGTTGGAGTTAATTCGCTTCCATTGATCGTCAGTAGATGGCGCTATTTTTTTGGTATTGCACAAGTGGTGATTTTGAAATAGATACAGTTTTTGTAGATATATAAGCGATAGAAAGAGAAGGAGATATCTGCATCCCTTTCACACATGATAAGAATATAGCTATCCCTTTCTAATGATTGTCTCTTCCAGTCCAAAGTCCAATCTGTATCCATTTGAAGATTATCGTTTGTATATTGATTTAAATTTTAAAAGAACATCTATACAATTATCGTTATTACATAATTAAATTTGTAGTCGATTTATTTTCATTTGTGTAAAAATAAAATAAACAATAATATAGATAATAATTTTGAATATATATTTTATTATTATCATCTATAATTGAATTAAGATTAATTTGGTAGACGTATGGAAAATTTTCCTTCTCGGAGGTTCTAATAATAAAAATCCGATATCATCCCTAGACTGCCGTGCGCCCCTCCTCCTTATAATATGTCACGGCCGTGGATATAGTGTTGTTACTAATCCCCGGATATCGATATTAATGTGTTGTTTTTTTTTAAAAATATATTACAATGTATTATTATTTTTAATATTAACACGTTGAAGACCGCATGTGCACTCGACGTGTTTAACTTGGGGACCGCTTGTACACCGGTGGGCATGATTTAAATGCATACAATACAAAAACAATAATTAAAAACAAATACCGGCAAAATTGCAATGCGGTCTTCAAATAAATAAATTCTTTCACTAAAAATAGTAATATTTTTTATACATAGGCGAACTTAATACCGTCGGCATTATCTACCAGCTAACCTTTGTCAATGTGAGCGGTGATATTTGGTGCAATGAAAAGAAAATAATAACTAAATATACACAATACAACGTGTTAATTTTTTTAAAGATCTGATTAATTGTACGTAGCTAAATGACATATCTTACAATAGAGATGTTTGTTATAGTTTCCAGTGGATAGTCTATTTGTTATATGTCAATAGTAAATATGTTATGGACACGTAAAGGTCTCTGATTAGATTCCCAATGACCTTGTATCACCATGATTCGACAATACATATTAGAATCTTATGTTTTAATCGCTAATCAGGAACTCAGTAATCGAATTATTTATTTAAAAGAACTGACATAGATGCTTTTTCCTACAACAAACCAAAATACAGGAAACGTCTCGATACGAACTATCTTTAACTTTGTCTTTAAATGTGTTTTTTTCTCCTCTCTACCCTACATCTATTTGGTTCTTGTTTTTTTATTATTTTCATTTTATTTATTTATTCATTTATTTTCATTATTGTGTAACATCTAAATTATGTATTTTTGTAATTTTATTAGAAGTGTAGTATCTATCCTTTTATCACCTTGAGCATGCCGTCCTATCCTATAATAATATATAATAGTAGTCCTTTTTACAATATATAGTCATAATGTAATTTTATAGGTAGGCTTTATAAATAAATAAATTGCAATAGTGACTATTTTGTCAGATAAAGATAAGTTATAAAGTTGTTTACTTACGTAAAATAAACTGTGTAAAATAAAATAATATGCACACATGAGAATCTTCAAATGGATACAGTTTTTTGTACGTATATAAGCAATAGAAAGAGAAACGATCGCGGTGTCGTGAACGGCAAAGGAGATATCTGCATCCCTTTCACACATGATAAGAATATAGTTATCCCTTTCTAATGATTGTTTCTTCCAGTCCAAAGTCCAATTTGTATCCATTTGAAGATTGTTGACTGTACTACAAAAATAACAGCATGTTGATTAAGGGATTAATTACAAGTTAATAATAAGAATACTTTAAACGAGATTTCAATATAAACACCTAATACAATTCTTTTTAATACTTAATATGTATTTTGTTTTTTCCGTAACACTGAACGTCTCAACCTTGGTCGCGTAGTCTTTGAGTCTGTTACGTAATTATAGAATTGAATTGAAGAGGAAAAGAACTTAGTTATTTATCTGTATTTAATGTCGTTAAGATAAGTATTTGTTTTATTTATTTATTTATAAAGCCTACCTACAAAATTACATTAAAACTACATATTATAAAAAGGACTACTATTATATAAACTAAATGAAATTTTAATTATAGGATAAGACGGCATGCTCGAAGTGATAAAGGTATAGATACTACACTTCTAATAAAATTACAAAAATACATAAAGATAAAAAAAAAACAAGAACCAATTAGATGTAAGGAAGAGGGGAGAAAGAAAAAAAAATCACAACAAAAAACAAAATTAAAATTCTGGTTAGTTAGTTAGTTGAAGATAGTTAGTATCAAGATGTTTCCTGTATTTTGGCTTGTTGTAGGAAAAAGCATCTATTTGTTTTTAAAGTAGCACACTCCGCCTGATGCTGGGTTCGAGTGTGGACCACGCGGGGAGGCAACAGACAAAATGTTCACAAGATACACTCCTCTCGTTTAAAAAAGAAACTAGTACAATACAATATTGTTTTAATGATACATAATTAACACTAGATTTACCAGACCAGCCAAAATGACTGGTCTTGCAAGAACAAATTAAAATTCCTACTACATCTAACATTTTCTTTAATTCTTCTAATCTTCTTTAATCTATAACAGAAGAATTAGTTTTATGAACTTTATATTATTTTATATATATTTGTAACAAATATATACTTTTTTTGGTTTTGGTAGAAATAGGTATATTTAAGCTGGTAAATCTAGTGTTAATATCAGTTTCTACTTGTAGGGTAGGTATAACTTTTGGTCTGTAGCAAGAATCGTATGTTAAAACTACAAATAGAAATGCAGGTAGTCGTTCATTACGCCTACCCACAAAATTATATTAACACTTGTTGTGATGCAAATGACAGCTATTATTAGAACTTTCAATAATAGAAGATAGAATAGAAGAAGACAATGGTTAAAGTTAGAATTAATGAGAATAATAATAATAATTATAAATATTCAACTAATCTTCTTTTATTATTAATGACCTTAGATGTCTAGTGAAGACAGTTCTGTCAATGTCGAGTATACACTGCTAAGAATCCAATAAGAATTTATACAATTTTAATACACACGTAAACTCTCATCTCCAAAAAACATATGTTCAAATAATAATAATAATAAATACGTAATTAAAAAATCATAAAAATTCTTTATACAATATTAACTGTTTAACGTCCTATACCGTTCTATTGAAATGAAATTAAAATAGTTTATTAGCATAGGCACTAAAGGCGTGCACTTGCTCATCGTTAGACTCTACCGTGACTTATGAGAAGAATATCACAAGAAACTCGTCAAATACAATAAATAATTTATTATTATTAAATAATTGTTTCAGGATGAAGTGTTAGCAATTAACGATAAGGTGGTACTGAAGGCTGAGGACTTGCTGAGTTGGGTGTGCATCGGCGAAAGGTGGACGTGGGGTCTGCGGGCAGTGTGGCGGGGCGCCTGCACACCGCCTGGGGATGCCAAGGACACCTCTCCCCTGCATTGCAGCAAGTTGGACTTCAGCGACGTTGACAAGGAAAAGAATGCCATTGGTGAGTGAACATCCCCATTCCTAATTTCCGGCTTCGTCGGATTGGCATAAAGTCATATAATAAGCTGCCCGATGATATTAGTAGCTTTCCTCGTTATCAGTACAAGAAAATCATATTACACGTTAGATCAGTGTTTCCTAAAGTGGAGCCCACGTCCCACAGGGGGGCAATATGAAAATGGACTCAACACGTGTTTAACCTTTTCGCTCGGGGCCATTTAAATGCAATACTAGATTTCGGTGGCAAATTTAACGAAAAAAGGAAACTCTTAAATAATTGACGGGACCAAAATATCAACTGGGTATTTGGTTACATTGGGGGACATAAGAATTTTAGAAGGCTAAGATGGGGCATGGCACAAAAAAGATTGGGAAACGCTGCGTTAGATGAATATCTTATAGATAATAAAGCTTGGACATAACCAATGTCATTTTATGTTTACCCTTAGGTATACAATAGGATGACAATGCCCCTATACAGCAGCTATTCTTCTACATCATAGTAGATTTATTATATATTATTATGATATTAGTATGTAAGTGGACAATGCCAGTATACAGGAGCTAAATCAAATTGATAATTATTGAATTAATGAATTTATTTCATTTATATTTGTATTTGTATTGACGAGTAAAAATACTAAAGTAAATAAATAAAAACTTGTTTCGACGGAGAATCAAATTTGGGACCTATGTGTAATAAATAGACTGACACTGACACCACTGAAACATTCGTTAGGTTACGGAGGTCACCACGTGGTTCAGTGGAGGCTTTATCGTATGTTTTTGTTCCAGTCGAAGACACCGAGAGTCCGGGTGTTATTGTATTCTCTTATCCGCGATATTGTCGTTACCGCGCTCTCCTGAAACGGCTGGAAGGGATACAGGCAACGTGGCTTCGTGACTCGCTCGTTGCAGCATTAGGTGGATACGCGGCGCCCACTAAGAATACTAGAATCTTGTATTGTAAGGTATGGGTGATGCAATTTTGATGCAGGTTTTGTAGGTATATAAGCGATAGAAAGAGAACTGTGGGCTTATCACGAATTTTAGTCTGGCTTTCGAACCGAGTTCGCTTCAAGCGATTTGTATGGAAATTTGAGCAGCGCCAACTACAATATTTTAGATACTTTTTGTTAATTTTCGAACGTCTCGATCTTTCGTTCATTTGATAGATTGCTGGTGCTCGTTAGTCGTTAATAAAAATTCATGATCCCGATTGCTAACGGATCCGTTTTACTTGTGACGGCTCGATTCGAAAGCCAGACTTAATTCGTGATAAGTCTACTGATCCCGGTGTCGTGAATGGCAAAGGAGGTATCCCTTTCACACACTGTATTTTTTTTATGGATTATTTTGACTGAATTTAATGTTGTATATTATGTATTGTATTTTTTATACATATAGGACATATACATGTATTTTATATACATATATGTTATTAATATAAATTTATTATTGTAACCGCTGTGCGGTTATTATTATTTTATGTACAGGCTATGATTGACGAGTTTCTTGTGGTATTCTTCTCGTTCCTTTCCGAAGCCATTATAGAGTCTAACGATGAGCAAGTGCACGCCTTTAGTGCCTATGCTAATAAACTAATTTCATTTCATATAAGAATATAGTTGTTCCTTTCTAATGATTATTTTTTCCAGTCCAAAGTCCAATTTGTATCCATTTGCTGGTTGTAGTGTAATATTGCTATCTTTTTCTTAACGCAGGACACCTTTGAGTATCCAGAACTGGAGGGTCACGAATTCGTTTGCAATCATTTAGCACCAAGATTGAAGGGCAGACCCCGAGGACGTCGTAGAAGAAGATACTCGCATTCAAGCGATAGAAATAGTGACTCCGACAGCGAGGAACAGAGCGCTCCTCTGGTCAGTAATGTTCCACAACTTCAGAGGTATCTTAGACTGTTCATTCAACGACATAATCTTGGTTTTTATCCCGTCAGACCCCACAACAGACGCCGCGACGGCTTTCCCTTAGAAATGGCGCGGAAAAGACGAGTGGTGATGAAGAAGACCAAAAGAACAAGCACATAGACGCGCTAGAAGACAGAAATTTCCTCTCTCAGCTAAAAGGCTTCTATAGGCAAAGAAATGAACCGCTCAAGGCGGGGATTTCGCTGAAGGAGTGTAAGTTACCTTTGTAGCGCCATCTGGCGGTATTTGTTGGAATTAATAAGTGTTTGTCGATCGCCGATAGATGGCTCTTATGGTTTTTAATTCATTTTAGTGTCGTTGAGATGTCTGTACACTAAAGTGTTGGAGCTGGGCGGCTATGTGTCCGTGTGTAGGAATAAAAGATGGCGGAATATTAGTGTTGATTGCGATTATGATCAGAATCGACCGGCCGCCACTAGGAAGATATATGAAAGGTATTTGCGGGAGTTTGCTGTGAAGTGTTGTTAGTCCATTTTTAAAGATACTGACTGCACTGATGTGCAATAATACATAATAAATAAAAAAAGATTACAGTAGATTGAAATAAATAATAATGCATTGTTCTTCTTCTTTTATTAATGACTTTAGATGTATATTAAATACAATTCTATTAATTTCCAATAAGAAATTATAAAATTTTAATTCAATCCCAATGCTCATGGGGGGGGGGGGGGATTACCCACAAAGATGCGCCAAATGCAAAACAAAAAAAGTTGCTCGATATTTTTTAATTTTTATTATAATTGATTTCTGGAAATTATATTTTTAAATTTAGAGCCCATGATTTTATTTATTAATTAATTTTATAAATAATATATTATATGGTTTTGTGAATGAAGGGGGGGGGGTTCGCTACGCCACTGCAGTGACAAAAATCAAATGCCAAAAATCTTCTTAAATATGTACTTTCAGCTCGTAGAGACAGCCACCTGCTTGATACTAGGTTCTTGGAGGCAACTGTGTGATGCTATATGAGTGATTGCAGGTTCCTCCTACCGTTTGAGAACTACGAGAGGAACATCCGGGCGAAGTTGTCGAATGGCAAAGTGGGGTTGAGTGCCAAAGATGCGGCTGACACGATCGATGTGAGCGAGTCACCTCTGCGGGAGTACGCGACTGTGCCAATTGGTTATAGCAAAAGGTGACTTTGATTAGTATATACTAGCTGTTGCCCCCGACTTCGTATGCGTAGTAATGAAGATATAAAGTACTATGAAGTTTAATGATGTTTCATATTTTAACGACGGCTGCCTTTTATGGCAATTTTTGGCAACCTTGAGTAACATTATTGTAGTTTTAGTAAGGATCCTTATTTTTATCATGTAGCATTCGGCCCAGTAGTTTTTGAGATAATTCGTTACAAACATACAAATTTATCATCTTTATAATATTAGTATAGATATATAATAATAAATAAAACGTTTATTTTACTATATTATGCCTTGGCGCCAAAAGCCATGTTGGTTTATCTTGGCGCTGCACATTCGTCTGACGTTCTAAATATAATTTAAATTAATATAAAAATATGTTAAAAAATAGAAAAAATATATAATAAAGATATAAAGTAAAATGAAGTTTAATGATGTTTAATATTTCAGTCAACTGAAAAAGCAGTTATTGTGACATAACTGTAATAGTTAGATGTATGGTATCGCTGACTTTTTTGTAGATATTGATGTCCTCTATAAAACTGTAGTACATCACTTTGCTCTATTGTTTTGGGTTACATTATTGAAGTTTTCATACGGATCCCTAACGTTTTTAAAAATATTCTATAGCCTATGTTCATCAGGGATAATGTACGATTCTAATGGTAAAAGAATTTTTCAAATCGGTTCAGTAGTTTCGGAGCCTATTCAATACATACAAACAAACAAACAAACAATCTAATGTTTCCTCTTTATTATATTAGTATAGATATAATTATAATGTATAAGGATGGGGCACGGGAAACTCCCACATTTGAAAAATCCTTTGTACAGTATCGTATTCATTTGCAGTTTACGGACTCCATCACCCTCGCCGACGAAGTATAGCGACAAGCCGGAGGACCTGCACGTGACAACCAAGCCGGCCGAGGAGCTCAATCGGGAGTTCCTGGAGTCCCTCCCTGTCTCGGAGGGCGCGCCGAAAATTGCAGTCAAACCCGTCGAAGCCTTGAGATATCCTGAAAAAAAGGACGCCGAGGACAAGTTTAAATATAGAGAAAGCGATTTGAGTACTGGTACGTAAGTCAAGTCAAGTCATGTACCGTTAGGTCTGTATTCAGGAATGAACCCTCAACCTGTACGGAACTAAATATACCAATTAGCTTGTATTATTATCTAGCGTGAATTTGGACCTATGATAATAATCCATTGCAACTGTTTTTTTTTTTGTTAATTATTTCATATACAGCAGTGTTTCCCAAAAGCTCAGGGGGGCAATTCGAAAATGGACTCGACTCGAGTTTAACCTTTTCGTTCCGAGCCATTTAAATGCAATACTGGATTTCTGTGACAAATTTAACGAAAAAAGCAAATTCTTAAATAATTATTAGGTATAATTTCGCTTGACAAGACTAAAATATCAACTGCGTGGTTGGCATGGCACAAAAAAGGTTGGGAAACACTGATATACAGTCTATGATTGACGAGTTTCTTGTGGTATTCTTCTCGTCAAACGCTTTTCCGAAGCCATTGTAGAGTCTAACGCTGAGCAAGCGCATGCCTTTAGTGTCTATGCTGATAAACGTTTTTCATTTATATTTATGTTCTTTTGCAGAAAAATTAGAATGCAATTACTTAAATATGTCAAAGTCGCAGGAGTTGGTGGCACCGAGCGCGTTGAGCAACTTATCTTCGTTGACTCAGAAATATATGTCGAATTTAAGTAACGGAACGCTTACTCCGCTCGGACAGGAACAGGTCAGTATGTCTATTATGAGTAGACCCCCCGAGTGTGGGAATTCTAATAAAGATGGACTGCTTCTGGTTTTCTATGTTACACCACCACTAAGGGGCTATTCCAGGAACGCGACTTTAATATTAGAAACTTATTTAAAAAATACAGGGGAATTCCCGACAAGTCTCGAATATCTTTGTTTGAAACTTGCGGGGGACTCCCCTGTATTCTTAGTTTAGTTGGGGCCTTAGTTTATTATTTGCCACTGGTTATATATTTATTGATTAGAGATCTTTTGATTAGAGGGTAGTTATGTAAACCTTTTATATGAATTATATAATGGTATGTGACTATCGTATTGTCTAGCAGTCGTTAACAAGCTCGATAAATGATCACACTCAAGAAGGACTTTTATTTCCATAACTACGACATACACATCAAATCAGTGGGCTTATCACGAATTTAGTCTGGCTTTCGAATCGAGCTGGCACAAGTAAAAAGGATCCGTTAGCAATCGGGATCATAAATTTAACTAGCGACTAACGAGCACCAGCAATCTATCAAATGAACGAAACATCGAGACGTTGGAAAATTAACAAAAAGTATCTAAAATATTGTAGTTCCAAAACCGCACGCGGTGGCGCTGCTCAAATTTCCATACAAATCGCTTGAAGCGAACTCGGTTCGAAAGCCAGACTAAAATTCGTGATAAGCCCACTGTACTCAACATCACTGTTATGTCTTGAATCAAAACGGTGACTGATTGCTTTTTAAAAAAAAAAGAGTATTTACAAACATGTTTAAAGAGACTGATATAAAATAATATTGCGGTTTGATATTGATTGAAAATGTATAAATCACAAAGCTAATTGACAGGGAAGAAAAAACAAAAGAGAGCATGACATATCAAATGACAGAGACCTAATGTGTGGGGGCCGGGGGGGAGGGGGTAGTAACTATTTTAAGACTAACCAACTAACTAGTGTTAATTTTGTTAATTTTGTCCTTTTTTATCTTCCTTAACTCTATGTATTTTTATAATTTTATTAGTATCTATCCCTTTATCACCTTGAGCATGCCGTCATATCCTATAATTAAAATTTCATTTAGTTTATATAATAGTAGTCCTTTTTATAATAATAGTCCTAATGTAATTTTGTAGGTAGATTTATAAATATATGATATATTCTCTTGCAGGTCAAAGTGAATCGTCCCACCGGTGTGGTGACCGGAATGGCTCGGAGCTCACTCAGGTCCGTTAGAGTGAAGCCGGCCGCCAATAGAGATTCCCGGGGACTGCTTAATAGTACATGTAAGTATTTATGTCACTTAACAGAAAAAGCTCCATCTAGTGGGTATTATTCGAACTAATGTGTTTTTGTTGATTGTCACTAGATGGCGTTAATATTTATTGTGAGTTATTGCATAATTAATGATTGTTTTCTCCTCAGCGTCAGTGGCTCCAATACGCCCCGACTCTGCATCCTCATCGCCACCCGTCATAACAAACTTTGGTATAAATTATCCGATCCAGCAGCAGGAGCAATCGGATGATGAGATAGTTGAAGTGCCATACAAACCAAAAACACCAGAAATCATAGACTTGGACGAATATCCGGAGAGTCCGCAAGCCGTTAAGAAGAAGAAGTTAGATATACTGAAGGAACGGGGGCTGGAAGTCACGGCTGTCCCAGCCAGTGTCACCGGAGCCACGTGGCCGCAAGCGATGCCTCTGCTCAACCAGACCCCGGTGCTATTACACCCGGCGATGCAACACCAAATAATGACTCAGGCGCAGTTGTTTCAAATCTATAACATGATGCCGCAAACCTATGTGAACGGAACTCAGCCGCCGAAAATAATACAAGCGAAGTCGATTTTCGGTTCAACAGGCCCAGAGAAGACGGTCTACGGCAACCCGAAAGACCCGTTCATGCCTCCTCCGCATATCCTGCAAGGTACTCCCATTAAGCCAGCCAGGAATATAAATACGCCGCAAAGTCAAGATGTGCTAGATCTAACCTGCAAGGATTCCTTGAAACCAGCAGTGGAGATCGTCCGAGTGCCAAACGTTCAAACCCCACCGAAAGTGTCTCCGCAGAGCTCTGCTGCTAAAAACTACACCCTGCTCGATGGGAAGGCCGTTGTGGGCTCCAATCTAGAAATAACATTAGTAAGTCCCAAAAATAAAACGAAACCTCAGAAGCGGTCTTCGAATGGCAAGTTTATGTCGAATAAGGCGCCCTCGCCTCCGAAAGACAAAAGAGACAAAGCAATTATAATACCAAGTTATCCGATCAGAGACGATCCATCACCGACCAGCTCGAGCAGCTCGCGGGATAGTGTCGTGCAAAATTTACAGGTCAAAAACTCTATGTCGCCACTTTTGGACCCGATGTATATAAACGCTTTTTATAATAGTTTAGCCGGTCAGTTAGACCCGAGGCAATTGGCAATGTATAGGGAATTAATGACCAATCAATTCACGAATTATTCGGGCATTTTAAACAATGTTGGGGCAATCACCAATACGCCGACTACGAAGAATTGACGTTTTTGCATCTACCCTACGGTGTTGTGTTTTTTTTAATGCAGCCTAATTAGTCTTTGTTTAGTAAAGTGTTGACTGTCTTGTTTTTAATTGAAAACTTAATTAAATGCAACGAGGGTGATAGTGTTGTTACTTATAGTAAATTAGATTTAAATTGAATTCCAAAAACATAAAATTAAATTAGTTTTCTTTTTATTGTAATGTAATTTTTATTATAACCAAGCATTCGACGAGTTATATCTATATTTGCTTCTTTTTTCAAAAAACACTAGTATTTTTTTATTCACGTCGAATTGTTGAGTGATTTTTGAACGAAATCCTTGTTGTCAAATTAGTATCAAAAATACTAAGAAAAAATTGGGCTTTTATATTTGACATGAGGTCTTGTCTGAATAGTGGATATTGATAGTAATTGTCTTCATCAGACATCTGCCATTAATAAAAGAAGAAGTTTAATATGCGTAGATAAAACCTTTGGCTAGGGTTTAACATGGTGTCACATGAATTTTGGACTGCATTAATTTCTAATACAAGTGATTTTATACCAAATAAACATCATTACCACTTCTAAAACTTTTAAAATTCCAAATAATGAAAAAACAAAAAAATTCACGAATTCATAGTATTGGTTATTGAATACAATTTATTAAGTGACAAGTTTATGAATTTTCTTTTAAAGATTGTGTAAAATAGTGAAATTATGTGAAAAATTAGTTTATTACAGTGTTTTATATCTAAATAGTGGTATAAAGCTAGGTAAAACATGGAGCAAAATGCACAATACTATGAAATCGTAAATGTTTTGTTGTTTTATTCATTATTTGGAATTTTAAAAGTTTTAGCAATCAATTTCCAAGTTTTAGGAGTGGTAATGATGTTTATTTGGTATAAAATGTGACACGAAGCTAAACCTTTATACTTGCGCGTCAAAATTGCGTATGTGTATATCGTACAAATAAGCAATTTTGATTAAATTTTGTATTGAGGTTAAATAAATGAATAATGTTTTAATGAGTCTAGTCTTAATGAGTGTTTTTTTTATTTGTGATATAATATTATTATTTGTTAAGCTCTGATCTTCGAGTCAAGGTCCGTTCGGGAACAACGCTCGAGTGTAGTTCGATCTGTGATCCACCTGATCATTACTTAAGTACATTTTATACAGTAATAATTATTTACTAATAATGAATCTTTAAACATGACAACCATTAGACAGTGATCAAAATAAAATGGTAATGTTAAATGTGTTTCTCTTGCGTGTTCGTCGGGGTCACCAATGTTAAAGGTCTTTTCTTGGTGGTACAGGAATCAGAGCCAAAGAGTGTTGAGGTTTTAAATATTATTTATTGGTTACATTGTGCTATGTTGATTGTATGCGAACTGACTTGTCACTCGAGGAGCGTGATTATATATACTTTATGTCCTTCGTCCAGACACGTGCCGTTACATGTTGCATATTTTAATAAGTAACTTATAAATGCGTGTAACAGAACGTAATGACAGCTAAGTGACAGTAGACAGTTGCAATGGATTATTATCATTGGTCCAAAATCACGTTAATTTTTTAAGCTTGTAATTGGTCTATTTTATGTTGAACTCTAATCAGTGACTCTATGCTTGAGTGTAATTTCTGAGTACATCCCTTGAAGACAGAGGCGGCTCGTCCTAAAGAGCGCTGGTGCAGTGCACTCCCACGAAAATTACAGAAGTAATCTATATTTCTTCATAATACATACTATCCTTACATTACATTCATTCTATTCTACTATGCCTATACAATAGTATATTATATTACCTATATCTACGCCGCTGTAATATAAGTTCTGTAATTTTCGTGGAAGTGCACTGCACCAGCGCTCTTTAGGACGAGCCGCCTCTGCTTGAAGATATAGGAAATATTATATCTTATGATTCGAAGATTAGATATATGTATGTTTTTACTTACATGGATATATATTGACTATAATTTGTTTTATATTAATTATTAAGGGAATATCTTACGGGCGTAATTTTGACGTTTTGTTCTACGCCTAATAAGATTTTTATTAGAAAAGAAACTGTTATATGTAAGTTTTTGTTCAGAAGTGATCTCTCGTTGGTTGATCCAATAGTTTTATAAGTTTTAACGAATGGAAAATATGGGAACAATTTTTTTTGTTATAATTAGGACTACGTTCACACCGTAACGCATTATTAGGTCGTTTGGTTGGTGTTGGCGGTAGAAAGATATCTCGAATTCGAATCGTGACAAAGCTTTATTATTTATTACGAATATACTAGCAGGTCTTATTAACTAATATTTTAGCAATTATCGTTTTTTATTATTGAAATAGATCCACAAATATAATTCTTTATATCTTATTAGTTTCTGATCAATCTACACAAACTATTCACAATGACAACTTTAAATTTCTTTATAAAATAAATAAAACCTGGTGATATAGTCGTTATAATATTAAGTAATCCACAAATCAGATGTGACAAGTATTTTAAAATATGAATTTTAAATTTAGAAACACAAACACGTCCTATCACGCCGAGTGCTAATGTCCGACTGAGCCGCATTGGCCCATTGGACTTGTAACGTTGTTATTGGCGGCAACTCTATGTGAACGTAGTTTGGAGTAATAATTTTATGAATTTGGACTTTGATATGTGTATTATATTAGTAAATGTTCGGTCGGGTTCGGTTATTGACGATGGCCGAAGCTGCGGTTATTTGCGGTCTGTTTATTTCGAATAAAAAAAAATCAGTTTTATAAGCCGGCTTTTCGACAGCTTTGCAGCCGTGATTATGATAACTTATCGAAACTTTCAACCAAAGCATATTCTACGTATGACATATTTAACTGGTATTTTTTTTGTTCTAAATAAACGGTTTTATTTTAAATTAGGAAATTGTATGTATTTTTTTTTTTTGTTTTAAAATTTATTTAATTAATTGATTAATTCGGTCTTTTTTTAAAAATTAATTAATAAAATGTGATTTTGTATGTGGGTTTTTAGTTTTGTAGGCGAATGCAATAAAACAACGGTTTAATGTAATAATTATTTTTTAAATATTAGAAAAAAATATGTAACTGCTGTTTGGTTATGCTTATTGGGTTTTATACTGAAAAAGTTGGTTTTTTTTTATTGTAACGGTGCGTTTAAATGGCTACACTCACGGTTAAGCACTACGAAAGCATCTCGAGTTGCTTGGCTTAGAATGCAAATAGTTAAAAATACAGTATTGACTCTATATACCGACGCTTGTTGAGAGTTGTCGTTAATTGGAGAGAAGAAATTGACAAACAACAAATATTAACTTAGAAAGTGCTGTTTATTGCTTCATAATGACGTTATATAGAATGACTGTGATGTTATATAGAGTGTATCATTGTATGAATGGATAACAAGTTAAACGAATCAAAGTCGAGTAATTGCGACGTTTTAGGGAATTTGTTTTGCTACTTATTAAAAAAGTTTTGAATGAATTGTCACTTTGGCAGTTTTTATCAAATAAAAAAACATCATTTTTACGTAAATATATGAGTTATAGTCGATTGCAAAATCGTAAATAATATGAATTGTCATTTCGTCCTACAATAATGACAGTCAAGTCGTTAAGTTGAAACAACTGACTCGAGTCATCATAATAATTGAGAACTCGAGTCATCGAGACCAAATTCGTTGACAGCGCTACAAATGTCAGTTACATATTTATTTCTTAATTTTTAAAGTATTGTATTATTTTTATAAGTATTTGTAAATATTATTATTAATTTTTGACTGTTAAAAGTGCTAATTCGATGCACGTACATTGTATAGGCGGTAATTTTAATTCGCGTACAAAAAAATTAAAAAAATAAATGTCAAGATATATCTTTTGTTTTATTTTCCTGTTACAACGTTATACGTTTTTTGTATAAGTAATTGTATTGATAATATCGGTTGTTTTTTTCGACATGAGGGTTTTAGATCTTTAATATAATGACACCATTATAGTACAACTAGTTTCTTAACAATTCGAATAAAAACATAAACAAGGGCCATGGGCTCAGGGTGGGGCAGCAGTCTATAATGTATGTAACTAGCAAACTATACCCGCGGTCTTACCCCGGTCAATTTTTTTTGTGTTGACTGCCTACTGTCGAGTGTGAACTTTCTTACAGATATTAAGTATTGTAGTTAGTACCTAGATAATTAAGTTTTTTAGGTTTGATTAGGTACCTTACAAGTCAGAGCCAGGGTGGGATAAACGCCCCACCCCGCCCCACCGTGGCTACGCCCATGCATAGACATATTAAAAACAATAGACAAACCACCATATTTAGGTAGGTGTTACCACAAAACTCTCAACATAAACCATTATCGATATAGGTATATTGAGAGAAGTCAATTTATATCTCAGAAATGTAGTTATTGACGATTTTAAAAGCAGTTAACTACCCGACAAATTACTTGACATGTTGCCATTGTCAAACTCAAAAACCCCACTGAATGTAGAAGCCAGTATAAACAGTGGTACCTCGACATACGAGTTTAATTCGTTGTGTAACCTTGCTCGTATCTCAAAGCGCCGTATGTAGATCGGGGCGCATGTTGGGGTCGTGTGCAACGGTGTAGCTCGTATCTCAAAACACTCGTATATCGAGGTACCACTGTACTCAATATAGGAAATACGGACGCATTCATTGACAATAACCATAATGAAATAATAAACCAAGAGTTGCTTATATTAAATTCGTAGAATCAATTTTGAAATCCTTCGAAAATTGACACCCTATATGATATTTTCAAGTGCCACGACCACAAATTTACAAATATTTCAGATTTTTTTTTTGTATCGGCAACCTAAGTAGTACTGCTATCCATTATAACCCTTACAAATTTCAGAATGCCTGTAGTTTTTACACAAAAATGAATCAAATTTCTTTTTTCCCCAAGATCGGTCCCTAAGTGGTATACACTACTATGGCAAGTTTTTTCAAAAGGAAAACTAGTCACAAAAAAAAAATTATGCCTACCATTTCTAAACAAGAATCAAATTTCATAAATTGTTGTTGTTACTAGTGATCACTTTTACTGTGGTCAATAAAACATGTTTTATGTTGCAAATTCTTGGAATTTGAATTTACTGCGGATCGATCCATATTCAATTGACGTGGCTCTCGTATCATGCCTTTACCATACACATCGTTGGAATACGCTAATATGCACCTTGTTTATGGAGAATGCCGATGCAATGCTAACGCTGCTAGCAGACTGTATCGAGAAAGGTACCCGAATGCTCAAAGATATCCGGATTATCGAGTATTTATTAATGTGCATCAAGCATTTTCGGAGGGTC
>JAPWLS010000963.1:0-30028 GCA_028551675.1 Tineola bisselliella
TTATAAAAATTACCTCTGTTATTATAAACCAAATAAAATTAGAATTATAGGCTCCAAATACTTAATGTAAATAATTTAGATTTCATAACATACACAACTATTAAACAAAAAAACAATTATGGAGTTTCTTTGTAACGTTCCTCTTTGTTAATTGTCATATTTAGTTTATTCTTGCATATACTTCTTTTATTAATAAGCTAAGATGTTTAATGAAGATAATTCTGCCAATATCGAGTATTTGAATAGCCCAGTACTAAATTACAAAATTTTAATTCACACGTAAACCTTCATGTCAAAAAACCTTTCTTACTTGCAATAGGCATGTGGACAATATTAAAAAAATTATGACATAATGATTTTAGTGGGAAAAAATGTTAAAAGTATTGCAATGCATTACTAAATTGTATAAATTAATTAAATATAAAATACTGCAATCGGCCATGTTTATTGAAACACCAATCAGAGCGAGTGACGTCATGTCCTTATAAATATGACGGTATAATTTAAAACCGATATTAAAAAACGCAATATTTAAGTAATATAGTTAGTTTATTACTGAAATATTGCGTTTTTCGGTAATATTAGACGCGTACCTGCATTATAGAAGGCAATTTCACAACCTATCCACATCCCTAATAGGTACTTGATTCATCTACAACAAAACTGTCAACTTTTATAATCGCTTATATAACAACAGTCCATATTATTCAAACATAACGCCAATGGTCCCTAAAAAGGTCCCTAAAATAAACATAAAACCGTTAAAACAGTCTCCCTTAAGCCATTTCCATTCTGCAGGCTTTTTTCGCGCCATTTTCCTTAGCGACCATCTTGAATTGTCAAAGACTATGGTCTAATAAAAAAAGAGAGTAAAAACACATTGAATAGGTACTATACCGGAAACGTTTATTATGAAGGTATGTATTCTTTTTTTTGAATATTTTGTTATTATTCTTATTCGCTCTTATATCCTTTAGTGCAGTGGTTTTCAAAGTTTTATTATATTGATCCTATAATCCTATTATGTCTTGGAAAGATAAAAATGTTGGAAATGCTCTGAGATTCCCTAGCAGCTTTCGTGGAACTACTTAATGCCTTATTTATTCTAATTGGAATATGACGTGTTACTAATAAGAATGAAGGATTGTTCTATTAACACATACTTGCATTTTGAGGCACATTCAATATACGACTTATAGTTTGAGAATCTCTGTATTAGTGTGTTTATGTGTAAATTAGATTTTTTTCTGTACCTATTCTCTGTTGGTCCTAGAAATCATCTGGTAGAAACAAAAACCAATTCGTGCTCTCTGTGCTGTCATAATTCCGGGTTAAAACACACCAATTCCCAACCGACTAGTCCGATGTTAGGAAACGACCAAATAGGAATAAACAGCTCAAAACGAAATAGAGCTCGCGTGTTTAAAGCAAAAATCAATAACCACAAACTAACTAACGATCCATTATTTACGCAAAGAATAAAGAAGACTGTATTCTTCTGTCCCTTTTTAATAAGGCATTAAGGTGATAACGATACGAACACACCAAATTAAATAATTAAAAAAAAAAACAATAACAGTGGAATCTACTAACGACATTTAAAACAATATTTTGAGCACCAAATGTTTTTATGTATTTACTTTTAGTAATTGGGCTCCAATAGAGTGCTTTTACTCGTCAATACAGATACAAATATAAATATAAATTTATTAATTATCAATTTGATTTAGCTGCTGTATACTGGCATTGTCCACTTACATACTAATGTCACAATAATATATATAAATCTACTATGATGTAGAAGAATAGCTGCTTTATAGGGGCATTGGCATCCTAAGGGTAAACATAAAATAACATAGATAATGTCCAAGCTTTTTTAGCTTTGTTCAAGCTAAATCACCCAGTATAATGAAAATTATTTATTTCGCAATGTCCTTCTAGCTTAACAATGATTTCAGAAAGGCATATAACGAGAAGAAATCACAAGAAACTCGCCAATCATAGCCTGTTGAATATAATCTTTAAAAATATAATACAATTAATGTAAATAAAGCTAGCACCTATAAATAATATTCATTAATTACATGTCCTAATTAATTAGTAGAATTTTCATTAAAATAATCTTTTTAATCAATATTTCAACAACATTGTTTAAGATGACTGTTTTACCCAAATACATAAGTAGATACAAGATTTAAAAAAAGTGATAAAAAGTTCTTTTTTAACCTGTAAAGCTTCTTATAGCGAACATAAAAAGCTGTACTAATAAAAAGGACAGTTTCACTCAAAAAGGACTTTTTGTTACGTTGTAAAATGGACTTGAATTTTCTTCACTTAATTACTAATTCAATAAATAGTTCACCTAATTTATAAGCCTTTCCGTTTCAATATTCGAGTTGTAGAATGAACTGTCTTTGAGATACCTCTGTCACCTTATAGCAGTTAATAGTAGCTCATGTTTTATATTTACGACGATACTAATGAACTAGCCGTTGCCCGCGACTGCGCCTGCGTAATAATGAAGATATAAAGTATTATGAAGTTTAATGATGTTTCACATTTCAGTCAACAGACAACGCCTATCACACTTCTGTAATAAAGTGGCATCTAATCACAATAATGACACCTAACCTCAAAAATTTAAATAGTTTTATATACTACATATATAAAAATGGCAGAAGAAAATAAAATTAAATATAGAAGAAATACAAACAGCTGAAACTAGAGATGTGCCGATTATGACTTTGGCCGACTAGCCGACTAGCCGATTAGTCGGTTGTAAATAGGCCGACTAGTCGGCCGACTAATCGGCCAAGGCGACTACGGTTTAGGGGATTCCCGTGACGCTTAGTTTACAGCTGATTCGCTGCAATTTCAGTCACTACTGACATGTGGACAAACATAAATAACAAAAAAAGTTTTTTGAGTTTTACAGCTCACTAGTTTGACGATAGTTTCAAATATCATCACGCAGAATTGCAATATATGTCATTAAATATTATGTTGATTTGTTTTTTAATTAAGATACTAATTTTGTTTGATGAATGTCATCAATATATTTTCTTTACGAGGAAGTAACACATACATTTTATTGAGAAATAGACACAAAGTAAGAAGCCGGATAGTCGGCGCTTTTTGCCGATTAGTCGCCGACTACGATAGTGGCCGGATAGTCGGCTTGGCCGACTAGTGGCCGACTAGACGGAACATCTCTAGCTGAAACTATAGTCATTTGGAAACAATAGTAAAAAAAAATTTTTTTTTTAAATAAAAAATATCCTATGTTACTTCTAGAACCTCCAAAAATATGTTTACAAAGTTTCATGATGATCGGTTATTGCGTGAAAACCTAACAAACAAACTCACATTCACTTTTATATTAGTAAGGGATGTGTATTTATTTATTAGTACAAAATATAATTATAATGATAATAAAATGTATGTTTTATGTTGACACAATGAAAATACGCCATAACACATTAATATTGTAAATTGTGTGTTATATAGAATAAGTTATGCTAGCATATCCCTTAGCAACTTTAAAAGTCAAATATTAGAATGCGACTACAATTCATAAGCGTAGCGTGAAGCGATTTAGTAGATTTATAAATACCTACAAATACATGACAAATTCAATTTAACGACAAACTCCTTAAAACATCGTAATTGCTTTGGTTGCCTCTATATAACATCACACCCATTCTAAATAACGATTAAACACAATTATTAAGCAATAAACAGTACTTTGTAAATTGCTGAAATCAATAAGAACTGCAGCTGTGTGCGTTCTTTATACTTTATTACTAAATACATATGTGTTATAATAGCCAAATTAAATATACATTTCTTCTCTCTATTTAACGATAACTGTCAATAACTGTATTTTGAGTTTTTTGAGAACCCATTTAATATGTTGTTTCGATATATTATAGCAGCAAAAAAAAAATTCAAAAAAATTTTTTTAAGTGCTTCCCAACCTTTTTTGTGCCATGCCCCACCTTAGTCTTTCTAAAATTCTTATACCCCCCTTATGTAACCAAACACCCAGTTGATATTTTGGTCTCGTCAAGCGAAATTATACCTAATAATTATTTACCGCAATTATTTAAGAATTTGCTTTTTTTGTTAAATTTGGCACCGAAATCTAGCATTGCATTTAAATGGCCCGGAGCGAAAGGGTTAAACCCGTGTCGAATTGTCCCCCACTTTGGGAAACACTGTATTATAGGCTTTCATTACGAGAAGTAAACTCCTAGCGATGACCGCTCCGCTATCGCTTATCGCTATGTTTAAGAAGCATAACCCTATATCTTAAATGCCAGGACCCAAATGTCAAGTAAGGTTTTGAAGAGTAGGCGTTTAGAATGTGAATGTGAATGTCATAGTTACAGACATTTTATTGGTATCAGATGATAAATAATATGAAATGATTATTCATACGTCACATCTGCTATATCATTTATTTATTACACCTACCTACAAAATTCCACTAACACTATAATACAATACAAATGACACAATTTAACTAAATTAGTGCTTTTGCTTTCGGCTACGGCCACAAGCGGCGTCTGAACTTGAGCTCAAAAAAATTACATAAAAATCACTTAATTGAGATAAAAAATAATAATAACTATAAATAAACATATCGTACGTAGAATATCGACAACACCATCAGAAGGCACTCAAACCCATTGTGTGTTTTTTAATTCATATTTAAATTTAATAATATTTCTAATATTAGTTATATTAATTGGTAATTCATTATAGAACTGCGCTCCTTTCACCATAACACTTCTTTTTCCATAGCTAGTTCTAGTTCCCAGGATTTAATCAGTGGGCTTATCACGAATTTAGTCTGGCTTTCGAATCGAGCTGTCACAAGTAAAACGGATCCGTTAGCAATCGGGATCATGAATTTTTACTAACGACTAACGAGCACCAGCAATCTATCAAATGAACGAAAGCGAGACGTTCGAAAATTAACAAAAAGTATCTAAAATATTGTAGTTCCAAATCTGCACGCGGTGGCGCTGCTCAAATTTCCATACAAATCGCTTGAAGCGAACTCGGTTCGAAAGCCAGACTAAAATTCGTGATAAGCCCACTGATCTTTACTCCGTGTGTTGAATTTATGTGTTTTTTTGTTAAATTTAATTTTTGTATTAATCTGATTGAATATGACATTTCATATACGAATGCATGTGTTTGCAATGCATTTATGTAATTGTGTGCAATTAATCTGCTTTTTCTAGCATATCACGTAGTTTCCTAGAATCTTATAATTAAAATGGTAAACCCTTCTGTTAATAGATTTAAAAAAACACGTCAGGGAACAACAAGGCGTGTTTTCCAGAATAATCTAACTTCGAAATCTAAAACCACACGCACACCGCCAATGTGCTCTCGTGCGAAAACAACAGAAACAATTATAATATCGCTTTATACCTTTGACAAGCACAAAATTATATATTGTTAGTTAATGTTTTCTTTATTTTATTTAAAAACTAGCGGCACATTTAGCGGGTGGACATTTATTTTTTAAACATTTAGAAATTTCAAAAAAAAGCTATGAAAGACATTTTATGACCATTTTTGGCAAGAATCTAAAATTATTTTGCTTATAATTCCCGCTACAACATTCAACAATTTGTCTCGACGCGTTTCGCCACTTCACGTGGCATCATCAGGATAAGTGCGGTCACTTCGACGACCGATCGTTCAACCAATTAAATTTTTGGCAACCTTGCGTTACATTATTGTAGTTTTAGTAAGGATCCTTATTTTTTTCCTGTAATTTATATAGCCTATATTGATCAGTGATAATGTAGGTTTCTAATGGTGAAAGAATCACTAGTTTTTGAGCCAATTCATTACAAACTCGGCTTTCCTTCTATCTAATCCAGAGCAAGTTAAGATGCTAGTCTATGATGGGTTAACATTCTTAGCTAGTTACACCAGCGTCGTCGAGAGGGCGCTACCGTCGGGACGAAATAAGGTTGTAAATTGATATTTATTTCGTTCAGTACTACTGTGGTTTGGGAACAGGGAATTCTATTTCTTATTATTATAATATTACATAGACCCTCTGACGCAGGGAATTTAATTTGCTTCCCGTAATTGTATTTTTAAATCCCCTGTGTAATCCCCCACATATAATAGGGGATGTTATTTAAAAGGGGTAAGTTTATGTTTTTATTAATATTTATTTTTTATAATAACTTTAACATAATCGATACTAACAGCTTCAAAATATAATTCTTTGTCATGAAAATAGTTTATGAGATACTCAATACAACAACGAAGAATCTATACAAACTATGCACAATGACAACTTTAATTCGCAATTTTGTAGATAACCTACCAAGATAATAATTCGTTAATAATAAGTCGTTTTAATAAAAACCTTTTAAAATACATATTATATTGCTAACCGTTCAGACGTGTCGGTTACCCGCCATTTTTTTCTACATAAAACTATCAATGTTTCTTCTGGCGGGAAAATCGTTCACCATACATTACGGGCTCGGCATATACAAGTCACGTGACTTGAAATACAAAACACGAGTGTTATGTGCGTGGTGATATAGTTTGCATAATATTATATAATGTATATATATAGTGTGATATATTAGTATCTGTCTACATTTGGTAATTAGTTAAGTTTCTTCGATAATTCGTTAGTATTTTATAATAGGTTTCAATGATGTTTGCCATTAGCTGTAAGTCATTAACGAAGTGAACTTTGCAAATCATTAAAGTGGATTTTACAACTCTGAAACTGAAACTAAAGTCAATTCGAAACTACCAATAGTAAAAGATAAATTAATTTTTTTGATAAAAAGTATATGCTACTTCTAGTATGTCCAAAAATATGTTTACAAAGTTTCATGATGATCGGTTAAGTAGTTGTTGCGTGAAAACGTAACAAACAAACTCACATTCACATTTATGGGAAGCTTCCTGACACTAATTAAAACCTAAATCAAATGTTTAATGATCTAGGAATCACTTAAAAATGACAAAATACCTATATAGTTTTACAATTATAAAAGTTAATTACACTGACATAATATAATTCATTTATTAGTTTTCAAATTAATAAACTCACCGTTAAATAAACTTCTTAGCACACAGCATATAAATGAAGTTAACTGGACAATAAAAATAAGAATTCACAAAGCCATGTTAGCTACAACGAATCGCCATTTTGATTGAACAAAACACTAGAATTTAACACGTAAAATATAAATAAAAACACACAAAAAGTATATGAATAAACTTTAGACTTATTCTTAATTATTTATTAGTGTAAATTATATATTTTTAATAATATAGTTGTGTTAATGTAACGATATCAAGTGCGCGAGAAAACACGACACGCCCGGCGCGCGGTTCCACCGAACTGAAATGCGCGGCCTAGTCGATACCTCCGTAAAAGAGGGTGGAAAATGAAAGAGAGGCACTAAGGTGAGGAAGGGACAGAAGATAGTTGTAAATTTACGTTTTCAGGAAAATTATAGACGCTTTCCTTCTTCTATAATTAATGATTGACATTTTTAAAAGGCTACAAGTGTACGTATTATGATTTTAAAGACTTGTACAGGTGTTTCAGTACAATGTTTGCAGTTTTTATTAATTTCAGGATTTTCAGAAATAAATTCAGTGATATAAGTACTGGCTTCAGCACAGCGCTGGTTTTCAGCAGACGTCGAGGAAAATGCCGGAAGGATGAGTTAGGGGCTGGATTTAATAGCATTGATAAAGTTTATTGTCTTGACTCCAAAGTAGTATCATAGGCATGAAGCCTAGGACAGGACAGACATAAAAAATTAGACCAAAGACAAATACATACACTTGGGAATCAAATATGAGACTTCAAGCCATGAAAGCTGTGATCATAAAACAGCGTAAAGTAAAGAAAATTACAGAAAACAAATATGTCTAATTTTTTTAAATTTAGGTATTAATCAGTAATATTTTATCAGGGGTTTTAAATTTATTATTATATTATATGTCCTATCCTATAATGAAAACATCGGTTTCTAACACAGTAACACCCCGCTTTACGCGACCCCGTTATGCGAGGTTTCACTATAACAAGAAATTCAAATTTCACGCTCCATTGCCCCGCATTACGCGAAAGAGTGCGTATAAACATAATGTAGTCGTCAACTTCTCTATGGTCGCGGGAATTTCAGTTCTTTCCGGAACGTATCACTCGCGTAAAGCGGGGCATTACTGTAACATAGATCGTTGTATTAATGTAACTTTGTATTAATGCACTTTAATACTCATGTTACAGCCAAGGGATTGGAAACAGTTAAGCATCTCATTTACTAGTTCAACATAAGTTTCAGCTTTATGGTTGCCCAAAAATTGTTGGACTACTTCAACAAATGAAGCCCAGGCTTTTTTCTCAATTTCATTCATCGAATTTGTGAATGCAGAATCCTTAATGATTTGTCTTATTTGCGAGCCGTTAAATATTCCTGCTTTAATTTTTTGTGTACTCAAGTGAGGCATTTTTTCTCTTATGTATGCAAAGCATGATCCGTTCTTATCAAGAGCTTTTACAAACCGCTTCATAAGGCCCAGCTTGATATGTAGCGGTGGGAAGATGATTTTGTCACATCCAACTAACATCATAGATAACATTCTTTTCCCCGACATTCATATTTTCTCTTTTAGGCCACTCTTTTCTAACTCAGTGGGTATTTTTGTCTCTACTATCCCAGAGGCACAAGAAACATGGATATTTAGTGCGACCACTTTGCTGTCCAAGCAGAAAGTTAAAAAATAAATTTACCTGCACTGCGATCAATTTATTTACCGCGCTGGACCGAAAAGTCTTTTAAAAAACGTTTGGAATGGTCTGGAAATTTCATTCTCCTGTTAAAGTAGCAACTCTGTTAAAAAACACTTATCTTACAAAGTAGAGCTGATAGAAAAAAACGGACTTCATATTCAGAATCAGCGCCGCTGATATAGCTAAAATCAGTTTTCAAATCCCAGGCACCAAAAAAAATAATTTTTTTTGTAGACCTGTGTTATTCATGTAACCGATATATCTAAAAAAAAATTTGCAGGATTGTCTTTAATAGATATCTGAAGTCATTAATAATAAAAGAAGAAGAAGAAGAAGAAGAAAATAGGGAAAACAGAAAAAAAACCAAAGATATACAACTTTTTTATTACAAACCCTCCGATTATAGCTAAAAAAAAAAGAAATAAAACCGCAATTCGTTTTAAATTAACTTTATTTTTTAAATAATAATGTCCCCATCTCATGAAAATGGTTTCTGATATACTCAATACATCGAAGAATCAACTTAGCATCATCCGTAGACCCCACCGCATGTCTGGACCTGATGCAGCAAGGCCCCACTGCCGTCTTCATTTCTTCCTAACTCTTCTTACATTGGAATGGACTCCTTTGATATGCTGCTTCATGTTGGACGAATCAAAGAACGCTTTATTACAAATATCACACTTGAAGGGTTTTATTCCGGAATGTCTCTGAAAATAATAAAAACACACAAATTATTCAGCTGAAAATTAAAAATAAACTCTCTACAACGACACTTAAGAGAGTGAACGTTAAATGGAGAGAAGAAATATAAATTTTATTTTACTATCCCTACTAATATTATAAACGTGAATGTGAGTTTGTTTGTTACGTTTTCACGCAACAACTACTTAACCGATCATCATGAAACTTTGTACACATATTTTTTATTTAAAAATATATAATTTTTTTACTATAGTTTCCAATTAACTATAGTTTCAGCTGTTTGGATATTGACTATATTTATTTTTATTTACGTCTATTATTTTATATATGCAGTATAAAACTATTTTTTTGACTGAATTTTTGAGGTTAGGTGTCATTTTTGTGGTTAGATGCCCCTTTTTTATTTTAGATCTTACTGATACTTATTTAATGACTTAAATGCGAGCGAAGCCGCGGGTAAAAGCTAGTTTACTAATAAAGTATAAAGAACGCACACAGCTGCAGTTTAGAAAGTACTGTTTATTGCTTAATAATTATGTATTGTCGTTATTTAGAGTGGCTGTGATGCTACATAGAGTTTAAATCTATAAAAATCAGTTTATTTCCGACGTTTTAGAGAGTTTATCGTTAAATAGAAATTACACTGGCCTTATTCATATAACAAGGAAAATTGCTAAATTTGCTTCGAAACTGTTTTTGTTTAATTATTTAATTATTGCCATTGATGGGTTATTATTATTATTATTAATATTGTATCTTTTATATTTGACCTCAATTGCGATTCTTTATTGCGATTTTTACATATATTATGAATAACTATATTTTTTTATTTTGATTTAATTGTAAATATGTTTAAAATGTAATGTAATGTGTATGCGCATGCGTAGAACCTACAATTAGATTATTATAATTCTTTGTGTGATATTAATTTCAAGTTATGGACATAGGCGTAGGCCGCGGTACTGACTTGTAAGGTACCTAATCAAACTTAATTATCTAGGTACTAACTACAATACTTAATATCCGTTAGAAAGTTCACACTCGACAGTCGTCAGTCGATACAAAAAAAATTTAACCAGGGTAAGGTAAGAAGGTAGTTTGCTAGTTACATATTATTTTAGACTGCTGCCCCACCCTGGGCTCATAGCTGGCTACGCCCATGTTTGTGGACCAAATAAAATAGACTCCTATTGGAATTGACCAAAGGTGTATTGGAATTGACCCCTGTAAGTGATTGAGCTTAAATAAAAAGCAATGCACCCTTATGTGCTTCAAGAGGTTCCCCGAATTAGTGAAGTCCTTGCCACAGACCGAACACGCGTGCAGACTGGCGCGGCTATGCGTATTCAGGTGCTTCGACAGCGAGAACTCCGTCCGGAAATTCTTCTCGCAAAATTTGCACTTAAAAGGCTTCTCCCCCGTGTGCAGCCTCTTGTGGATTTGTAATAAGGATTTACACTGAAATTTCAGTTAGAACTATTGTACAAACAACAATCATCAAATGTATACAGATTGGACTTTGGACTGGAAGAAACAATCATTTGCTTATTTCTAAAGCCTACCTACAAAATTACATTAAAACTACATATTATAATATAAAAAGGACTACTATTATATAAACTAAATGAAATTTTAATTATAGGATAGGACGGCATGCTCGAGGTGATAAAGGGATAGATACTACACTTCTAATAAAATTACAAAAATATATAAAAATAAAAACAAGAACCAAATAGATGTAAGGAAGAAAGAATTAGAAAGGGATGCAGATATCTCCTTTGCCGTTGTTTCTCTTACCATAGCTTTTGTAGGTATAACAAAAACTGTATCCATTTAAAAATCGCCACGTGTACAGGCATGACGTGTATTCCTATTGGAACACTTGCGTCTAATAATACGAACTAAAATTCTAATGAGAAGTATCTAGTAAAACATTGACAGAATAGTCTTCACTAGACATCTGAGGCCATTAATACAAGAAGAAGAAGAAGATTACAATTATACAAACTTACCATAAATGTCTTACCACACCACTCGCATAGACAATTATTTTTATCCCTGACCACCTTATAGGGGATGCCAGGGTGAGAACGCACAAAGTGTTGGTACATACTGGCGTGATGGGAAAACTGCTGATTACACTGTTCAAAATAAAACAATTCGTTATTTCACGAAGAAAAATACGTTAGGAAACTTATTCCTAATAGTCATACTTTTAATTCCTAACTGTCAATTGTACTATTTTAATAATTTCAATTGAGTTACCATTACTATTAACTAAATGTAACTATGACTGCTAAGCCACATTATTATATTCAATAATTCCTAACTGTCAATTGTACTATTTTAATAATTTCAATTGAGTTACCATTACTATTAACTAAATGTAACTATGACTGCTAAGCCACATTATTATATTCAATAATTCCTAACTGTCAATTGTACTATTTTAATAATTTCAATTGAGTTACCATTACTATTAACTAAATGTAACTATGACTGCTAAGCCACATTATTATATTCAATAATTCCTAACTGTCAATTGTACTATTTTAATAATTTCAATTGAGTTACCATTACTATTAACTAAATGTAACTATGACTGCTAAGCCACATTATTATATTCAATAATTCCTAACTGTCAATTGTACTATTTTAATAATTTCAATTGAGTTACCATTACTATTAACTAAATGTAACTATGACTGTTAAGCCACATTATTATATTCAATAATTCCTAACTGTCACATTAGCATTTCCTAACTGTTAAAGTGAAATTATCTAACTAAAAACAACTGAATTATTTCATCGGGTGTGTGTACAAAACAGATCACTGTTGAAATGAAAACTATGAAAATACGAAAATTGTCCCATCAAAAATGAACTCACCTGTGAACACGTGTAACAGCGTTCTCTTCTGCTCTCACTCTCCCCTTTCTCCTCTTCAACAGAGTATTTATGTTCTGCTTTATGTTTCTTTAACAACTCATGCGTCACAAATTCCTCACCACATTCCCGACAACCGACCCTGCAATAACTCCGCATTTTTAAAATTCAAAGAAAAAAACTCATTGGTACATACGAGGATTTTCAAATGGATACCGTTTTTGTAGGTATATAGTGTCGTGAACGGCAAAGGAGATATCTGCATCCCTTTCACACATGCCTCTTTCTAACGCTATTTTGACATTTAAATTTGACATTTAAGAATTATATTTATCTTATTATATTAATTATATTAATCTTAATGGCACAATTGTTAGCACTCAGCAATATAGACATCGGGTTCAATTCCCAACTGTCAATATTGTTTTTTATTTCTAAAAATTCTAAACATTAAAATATGTTTATTTCGCATAGGTCCTTCTGGTTCTAGCGCATTGCCAAAAAGGCATACGACGAGAAAAGTCACAAGAAACTCGCCAATCATAGCCTGTGCAATATAATGTATCTCCGGAAATTTAGTTGAATCCTAACATAGTACTTACATATCCGAAGCCTGATCCTCGTGCTTTGGGCTTATTAAAACATGTTTAACATATATCTTATTGGAATCAAATGTAACATTGCATTCTTCACATGTCTTCCTATCTGTCATATTTGTATTCTTACGATCCTAAAAATAAATAAACACTCTATATAGCGAAACTTAAGGCGTTAAATAGACAGAAGAAATATAGGTTTAATTTGACTATTATAACACATATGTATTTACTAATAAAGTATAAAGAACGTACACAGCTGCAGTTCTTATTAATTTCAGCAACTTACAAAGTACTGTTTATTACTTAGAAGTCATTATATAGAGTGAATCGTTTCTGGGGAGCTACTCAGGCGCACGAACATTTTGTCACGGATTTGACAGTGACGTCACGACGAATAGGCCACTCAATGCTTATAAATCAAAATTCACGAAACTTCGGATATGCCTGAGGCACCCCATATATACAATACGGAGCTTAATCTAAAACAGCTTTCCTCACCTTATGCATGAGTTTCATGTGCTGCTTCAAGCCGAGCTGACTCACGAAGCTGTTAGCGCAGGCCTCGCAAATAAAGACAGACGGGTGCAATTTTCTAATGTGACTCATAAACGTCGTATATCGTCTGTCAAAAGAAAATAAATAACACTAACCAAAAACAAATTAAAAAATCATCAATGGTATTGATGTGTATGTCCTATGTCCTATGGAAATGAAAGTCCTTGAGAATGATCATTCATCGAGCTTGTTAACGATTGCTAGATAATGGGGTAGTCACGAACCATTATATAATTCATAAGACGTTTACATAACTACCCTGCATACATAACTTACATATATAACAGGTTTAAATTGGGATTTTGTAGATAACCTACTATTTTAATAGGACCCGACGAATTGTTTTGCCTGTCATATTCCGTATCAATGTCATTTTATGTTTACCCATAGGTATATAATAGTGTGCCAATGCCCCTATACAGCAGCTATTCTTCTACGTCATAGTAGATTTATTATATATTATTATGACATTAGTATGTAAGTGGACAATGCCAGTATACAGCAGCTAAATCAAATTGATTTCATTTATATTTGTATTGACGAGTAAAAGCGCTCTATTGGAGCCCAATTTTAAGTAAATAATAAAAAAAAAACACCGTGTTAGGGGGAAGTAATATGTTACATTGTAGTTTATCTCACCTTACCTGAACGTCTTTGAGCAATGTGGACAGCTATGTTCTACTCCCTGGTGCCATTCCAAATGCTTGTGTGCTTGAGCCCTAAAAATTACAACTCGAGTATTACAACAAAACATGAGCTACTATTAACTGCTATAAGGTAACAGAGGCATCTCAAAGACAGTTTATTCTACAACTCGATTGTTACAATCAAACATGAGCTACTATTAACTGCTATAAGGTGACAGAGGTATCTCAAAGACAGTTTATTCTAACGGTACTTACTTGTCATAAGTCACATATTCACATTCTTTACATGAAAATTTCGACGTATGATTGTTGTAAATGTGAGAGCGATATTGTTTTCGTGTTGGGAGTCTAATAGTGCATATTTTACACAAATAATTGCCACTAGTTTCCTGAAATAAAAGACGCATGAAAGTATAATATTCCTAAATGTCAGATTCCAAACGGTCATATTTATTCCTAACCATCATATTTATTTCCAACTGACAAATAATGTTATCCTGAATTGTAAAACGCTTTAATAAATTTACTATTAGCATTAAGCATATTTCCTAACTGTCAAACACAATAGCATTATTAGAAAAAATACAAAAAATTAATACTCGGTGCTGTGGGCCTTATTCCCACCTGTCAAGTTTGTTCCTATCTGTCTTATATACCTCATGCTTAACACTATGCGAATCCAACGGTTTCTGTTCTCTAAAAATCTTGTAGCACTTTTCGCATTTATATTTTGCCTCTACGTAACTTGTCAAGTTTTTTCTACTCTCAAACTCAAGCCTCTTCTCCTCGTCGGTTAGGAATTCTTCAATTGTGAATTCTGATTGCATGTCACGATATTTCTCTTCATCCAATTCCTTTCCTCTTTTCAATACAACATTATTCTTCTTAATTTTAATTGGTGTTTCTTCTTTTGCCTAAAAATTTGAAAAGTTAACAAACAATAATAAAACTCTTTATTACACAATGACATGGTGATTTCCAAATGGATACAATTTTTGTAGGTATATAAGCGATAGAAAGGAGATATCTGCATCCCTTTCACACACGATAAGAATATAGTTATCTCTTTCTAATGATCATTTCTTCCAGTCCAAAGTCCAATCTGTATCCATTTGAAGATTATCCATTGTATATATGCATTATCTACTAGCAAACCTTTGTTAGTACAATTTTGTTATCATTAAAGTCTAGACTTATATATATATATATATATATATATATATATATATATATATATATATATATATATATATATATATATATATATATATATATATATATATATATATATATATATATATATATATATATATATATATTACAATCATGTTCTACCTTGGATGTCTACTTCAAAGTGTATCAAGGAACTTTTGTTTCACTGACTTAAGAGCCAGGGGCGGCTTTACCTATTGCACCTAGGGTTTACCATTGAGTCACATGAATTTTTGACTGCATTAATTTTATACTAAATAAACATCATTACCACTTCTAAAACTTTTAAAATTCAGAATAATGAACAAAACAACAAAAAATAAATCACGATTTCATAGTATTGGTTATTGAATACAATTTATTAAGTGACAAGTTTACTTACTTTGTTTACTTAAGAATAAAATTATAGTAATGCCCCGCTTTACGCGAGGGTTACATTCCGGAAAAAATCGCGTTAACTGAAATTCCCGCGACCATAGAGAAGTTGATGACTACATTATGTTTATACGCACTCTTTCGCGTAATTTAATAATAAATTTGAATTTCGCGTTATAGTGAAACCGCGCATAACGGGGTCGCGTAAAGCGGGGTATTACTGTACATAATATAGCTTTCGATGGTCCCACACTAGACATTGCCTGTCACGTGGGACCCATCACATACAAAGCTTTTAATTATTAACATTACAACTAAAACTATTTATTTATTTATTTTTATAATGTATTTATAAGAATTTAATAAATTGAATAAATCTTGACTTCGTTGATAGGGTCTAGTATTTCTATTTCTAATCCATCATCCGTAGGTTCCTATTGGAACACTTGGACTTGTCAAAATATAACTGTATTTATCAATACAATGCAGCAACGACGACAGCGCCCTCTACTCACTCCAATAACAAATATTAACTACTAGATACAATCAGGTTTCACAGACTGTCATTTGTAGCTTTATTCGTTGTGTAAAAAGCTTTGTCAATTAAAATTTGTTTTATACGTGTTTTAAATTGCAATTCATTCAATACTTTCACATCATCTGACAAGTTATTATACATGTTTACGCCGTTACAGAGGAAGCTCTTTGAAACCTTTTTAAGTCGATGAAAGGGCCGCCTGAGCTCATTTTGCTTGTGATGGCATAAGTTTATGAATTTTCTGTTAAAGATTGTGTAAAATAGTGGAATTATGTGAAAAATTAGTTTATTACAAAAGGTAAAACATAGAGCAAAATTTAACCACTAGAGGGCGCTGGGGTATTAATAGCACACAAGTACTACACGGCCTAGACCAGGGGTCGGCAGACTTATCAACCAGCTGAACCGAATATCAAGTTTATAGATTTTCCCATGTCTTCAGAGAGCCGCAACATGAACTTTATTATATAAGCCTAACATAAGTCTAATTTGCTTCAGTGAGTTGTAAGAAGAGCCAGATAATCCTATGGCAAGAGCCGCAGTCTGCCGACCCCTGGCCTAGACCCGTCTCTGCTAACTATTATAAACAAAAAGGTACTACCTCGATTTTAACAAAGATTGTCTCATTACTTTGGTCTTCCATCATCTCTACTTCATCATAAGCATCCGATATAACAATATCATCTTGTTCAGACGTCTCTATCATCTCAATATCATCACTAATGTCTGAATTCTCATCGGTAGTTTCATCTTTGGCCATGGCATCCCATAATTCATCATCAATTTCATCAGTAATGTTTGTTTGCATGACTGGTATGTTTTCACGTTCCATGGCAGGTGTAAATACGTTTTCGTGTGTAACGTTGTACAGCGCATGGTTTTTAATGTTAATATAACTTAATTCATACGTCTTCAATCTATCCTTCATGTTCTGTGACGTATTGTTTAATATTTGCAATGATAATACGCATTTCTGTTTGAATTTATTAAATTTTTTCAAGTAATGAACGCAGTTTATGCAAAATCTCATAGCGTTTAGTTCCTCCAACTGTAATTTTTTAAAATATATTTTTGTTGTTAATTCCTAACTAGGTACGGGTTTAGCTGAGCTTAGCAGGAATTTGTTTTTTAGGATCAAATATAGATTCAAAAGACGTAATTTTATACCAGATGAACCAATTGCCATGTCTGAATGTTTTTTAAAATTATTTTTACTAAGCTATAACTTATCCCTACTATTATAAATGTGAATGTGAGTTTGTTTGTTACGTTTTTACATAACAACTACTTAACCGATCATCATGAAACTTTGTACACATATTTTTGGAGGTACTAGAAGTAACATAGGATACTTTTTATTTAAAAAATATATTATTTTTTACTATAGTTTCCAACTGACTATAGTTTCAACTGTTTGGAATCATATTTGATTCATTTCTATTGAAATGATCTCTGATACTTATTTAATGACTTAAATGCGAGCGAAGCCGCGGGTAAAAGCTAGTATCTTAATATAGAGCTAACTCTAACCTAACCTTTTCGTTATTCGTAGTCTTGGGTCCATAACTAAAACAAAACCACTGTATTCGGTCCTAAGAAACAATAAGAAAGCTAAACCCAACCCCTTAACGATTTATGGTTGTCTGATTGATAGTAAATCAAAAATATTTCAATCTATACAATTTGCATCTGTAAACATTTTCATACAGTTATGAAACTGCGTTAAAGCCATCAGAACTTACTTTTAGACCGATTACGTCCAAATAAATTTGTTTTGAATTTTCGTCATTTATCAAGTCTTGCGAATTTGTATTGAAACATATATAACATATATTTGTTCTCCACATATTGCTATATTTACAAATAAATAATAATTTCACTCGCGATCGGATTCAAGTAAACATTATGCAGACTGTCTTGAATCTTCAAGTCAGCAGTCTTCGTTCTAAAATATTTATTTAATAATTTAATTATTCACGTATATTAAACTACACTGATAAATTATTTGTATTTTATTCGTTTATATTTTAAATTTATTTTAATTAAATAATTCATGAACTTATATATGTTTGAATGTGTTTAAAATTTTTAAACGTACAAATATCACGTTTCAGTTAAATCCAAAAGAAAAAAATTGCGATCAATGTTTATGTCTCAAATGTACTAATACAGTAATTCGAACTACTACTTTGGAATTTTTTGCTACAGTTTCTGGGGCTCGTTTCGGGAACCACGTTTTTTTCGCGGTTTTATCGGTTTATTTTACTTAAACGCTAAGGTAAATGTAATAAAACAGTATAATTAGCTTAATTGTACGGTTAGTACAGTGTTTTTAGATTGTTAGTAATATATATCCGTTGTCCACAGCTACTTTCTTACGCCCAAGATGGACGAAGGAGAAATTTGGATCCGACTTCAATTCGGTGGAGGCGCGGAATTGTTGTTCGATAGAATCAAGTCGAGGAAGGTGGTCTTGCCGGCACTGAGGATGTACTATCCTGATTTCTGCAGCGACACGTGGAGAATGAAAGAGCTTCTCATTTGGCTTAGAGACAACCTGCTGAGAGATCGCGAGGAATTGTTTTTGCAAGGTAGCCACGCCCTTTATAATATAGAACAAGTTTTCACTTATTAAAACGAATTTATTTCGCATTGACTCTTAATTTTTGCGCGTATGACGAGAAGTAATCACAATAAACTTGTCAATCATAACCTGTACAAAATAATATGTAACTAGCAAACTATACCCGCGGTCTTACCCTGGTTAATTTTTTTTTGTCGACTGACGACTGTTGAGTGTGAACTTTCTTACGGATATTAAGTATTGTAGTTAGTACCTAGATAATTAAGTTTTTTAGGTTTGATTAGGTACCTTACAGGTCAGCTTACTTTATAGCTTGCCCCACCCTGCCCCACCGTGGCTATGCCCATGGCCAGGTATATTATTGCTTATTTATTAAGCATCTTTAAAATACAGTTAATGATCGAGTGACTGAAATTATGTGAATGTTGTTGTGCTTATATACTTAGGTACTAGCTTTATTCACATTAAAGATGCTTAATTTAAAGCTAAGCAAGAACTTTGATAATAGCACAAACCATGTCTCTGCTTGCTCACTAACTGGCGATCAAATTTTTCATCCCTACTAATATTATAAATGTGAATGTGAGTTCGTTTGTTACATTTTCACGCAACAACTACTTAACCGATCATCATGAAACTTTGTACACATATTTTTGGAGGTACTAGAAGAAACATTAAATTATTTTTATTATAGTTTTCAACTGACTATAGTTTTAGTTGGAATCATATTGATTCATTTCTATTGAAATGATCTCTGATACTTATTTAATGACTTAAATACGAGCGAAGCCGCGGCTGAAAGCTAGTTTAATTATTAATAAAGAAAATAAGTATTAAAGTCAGTTTAAAAAAAAAACAGTGAAAGAAAATAGTTGATTTTTCTTTCACTGACTCAATATTAATTTTAAAACTATTGTGTTTTGTTTTTAATTTGTTTCTAACACTGCAGGCATATTGCGAGATTTATTAAAAATATAATTTAAAATATCGGGTCTTTGTAATACTATAGGAAGTTGTTTATTTTCAGGGAACACGGTGCGTCCGGGGATACTGGTGCTCATCAACGAAACGGATTGGGAACTCCTCGGAGAGCTGGAGTATACTTTGCAACTTGGAGATACTATACTGTTTATCTCCACTTTGCATGGAGGTTAAACATCTACGATCCGATTACTCCACTTGGACCTGTTCTCAAGTGGATTGAGCTAAAAGTCTTAGTTGGCCCTCCAAAACTATACTTTGCAATCAAACATGAGCTACTATTAACTGCTATAAAGTAACAGAGGCATCTCAAAGACAGTTCATTCTACAACTCGAGTGTTACAATCAAACATGAGCTACTATTAACTGCTATAAGGTGACAGAGGTCTCTGAAATATATGGGAATCAAGTATGAGTTAAGGGAGGGTCAATTAAGAAGAATCAGTGTATGTTTAATCTGCTATGTGTATTCTTCTTTGTATTGTGTCTTCAAGTGAATTAGTTTTGTTGAAATTGTAATAGGGGATGGAGGCACTGCCGAGGGTAGTTGTGTTCCATTCCCACAATTACTTACCGAAGTTGGAAGTACTGTTGTAAATCCCTCTTTCTAAGATGCTCTCTGTCAGTATGTTCTTTCATAACTGGTAATCTCAATCCAGACGTAAATTGTAGTTCCCAAAGTTTTTGGTCTGACATTTAACTAATATTTGCTTAAATTAATTTGATTTGTTTTCATTTTTACTTTATTTCTTATTTCTTTTAACACTAGATTTATCAGATCAATCAAAATTACTGGTCTTGCAAGATCAAATTAAAATTCCTACTGCGTGTAACATCTTCTTTAATTCTTCTAATCTTCTTTAATTTATAACAGAAGAATTAGTTAGTATATATATTTGTAACAAATATATACTTTTTTGGTTTTAGAAATAGGTATATTTAAGCTGGTAAATCTAGTGTTAAACATATAAGCCTTTCACGTTTATCAGGTTTGGGAACCACTGTATTAAGAGATGCATTGTAATGTAATTGCATTTACTTTGTCTTTCTATATTAGCTGATAGGAAGCCTAAAGGTAACCTACAAGTATGATCTCTTGTTTTTGAAACTTCTGTAGTAAATGTTTTTTCTTCTAGTTAAACTTTAATGTATGTATAAAAAGTTGTTTTTGTTTTATGTAATAATGTTTAAAGTAGAGGGATGCCCCTGAGTGGGGTCAACTACATAGACAAGTGTTTGTGGATGACAGTTTTGTGTCACGAGGGATTATATTGACATTATATAATACCAATGACAGCTGTCATCATAAATGAAATTGCAAATAAAGGACTTCACATGACATGTAATTGACAGCTACCAGTGTTGCTATACGAAAATTTTTAAATAAACACCTCGAGACACGGTTCTAGTACGAAGTTACCGTATGCCTATTTTAGCTTATCAATCTGATCTCAGTACTAATGTATTTCAAAATGTAACAAATAAAAGAAATATATATATACCAGAAAGTTATTTATTTTTTCGCCATAGAAAAAAAAAGATATACAACAATAAAAAAAGATCCCCTACAACCAGCTAAGGCTTTATAAAGATATGTCCTTAATAACTAAACGATATACGAGGCATTAGATACATAGGTGCGAGCGAGATGCATCTGTCACTGCGCTAGAAAGAGAAGGCGAGAACGAGAAGGCTATCTACCTACCACTGGCGCTTTATAATTTCCATCTACCCTCATTTCATCAATTCCAATAAGCTCGAGAAATATATATAGTTTAATTTTTTTTACTATCCTATTCCTTTCGTATTGAATAATTATAAATCTTAAACTATATTAACCTTAATAATATATAATCAAATAAATGCTTTTAGAAAAAAAAACAAAGTTCACAATTATAAATACTACTTTAAAAAATTATTCATAAAATCATTGCCAATGTCAAAGTTGACAGTTACAAACGGATATCCGGTAAAAGACGTCACTTATTACCACTAGACCAGTGAATCTCAACCTTTCTCATTATTGCTGCCGTTTTTATTTAATAATATCATTATTATAAACTGAATATTTAACACTTTATTTTTTATACTTATATTTTTCTTTACTACAACAAAAGGTTGAGAGCCACTGCACTAGAGATGTACAAGGATTCACGTTTCACACCAGAGATTGGCCTGAATTATTTGAGCTATATTGTCTACGCAGTGTTACCAACCCTACTGTTTTCACATTGATGCCCCTGTTTTCTGTTTCATTCCTAATTTTACGCCACCCATTACACTACGCAAATATTATTTGAAAACCACTGTGTAATAAAACGCACTGACACTAGATGGCAGTATCTACTCTTGTTATTTGGAGCCACAGAAAGGCACATGGAGAAATTTAACAAAAACATGAATGATTTTAAAAAGGAAAATGATTCTGAAAATACTGAAGATGAGCCAATTGTTTTTTTATTATGTAGTGTTCAATATTATTATACAACAATGTATGTGAGTCCTGGTAACTAATAAAAGTAGGTGATTGTTTTAATTATATGAGGAGAGTATGAAATCTGCCTTTTTACTTCACCTACTGCTTTTTTATTGGTGAGCTGCTATTTTTTAGTTTCTTGGGGTTGGCAGCACTGTGCTTACGTCAACCCTTAATGCATCAAAGTGTATACACTTTACAAATAAATATAACCACTTAAACCCTGAATTAAATTTAAGAAACATATATTTCTTAACCAATCCTTTATGTAAACAAACACACGTGGGAAAGTCGAACAAATATAACATGCTTAGAGCTGATAACCAATCCAGATGGAGACGAAGTATACTTAGGCCCGAATTCAGAAATAACTTAAGCTTAATTTGACCTGTCATCACCCGATCATTTCTTGAGTGTATTTGATTTGTGATAGGTTCTGTTTGATAAGTGTATTTAACCTGATAATTGTATATATTCTGGTATTTATGTATATATTTATGTGTGTGTATGTATTTATATATATATTGTTTTCTATCAGTTTTTATATATTATATATTTCTATCTCTATTTTCTTTCTTCATCATCTTCATTCTAGTTCAGGGCCCTTACTATTTTTATGTTCAAAAATTCTCTATTAATAAATCAAAATAAAAAAAAGTAATCAAAATAAAATAGTAATATGTTGCATATACTTATATATCAAATATTTTAATAAGTAACTTATAAACGCGTGTAACAGAACGTAATGACAGCTAAGTGACAGTAGATAGTTTCAATGGATTATTATCATTGGTTAACAATGATTCAAGCGTGTGATTGGTCTATTTTGTTTAAAACTCTACTCAGTGAATCTATGCTTCTGAATACGAGCCTTCGACTCAGTCACAACACATACCCCCTCTACATGTGAATGTTTACACTACTAAAGACTACGCCCATTACAACATCTTCCTAACCATATAGTTTAAAATCCCACCATTCTTATAGTAAGTTAAGTCCACTTCTGTATCAAAACGGAGCTTCACCTGGAACGTTATTCCCCCTTCCACCTGTAAATAGAAAAAAGAGGGTAGTTGCAGGTTCATTCAAAGGTTGTATACCCATCTAACCCGGGTCTTGACCTTGACAGTGATATTTTGTCCCGGTTTCAAATCAGTCGGAATTTCAATTGTGTATATTTCATTTCCGGTCAGACCCAGAGTGTCTGCGTTCACACCATCCTGGAACTGGAGTGGCACTATCCCCATGCCGACCAGATTAGACCTGTGGATGCGTTCGAACGACTCGGCGATTACTGCTTTTATTCCCTGAAATAAAAAGAACTTTGAGTATTCCTTAGAACGCCAAATTATTTTTACGGCCCTCGAGTACATTTTACCATGAATAAATTTATGTTACTAAATTATTATTATTAATATTAAAATTATTTTACTAGCTAAAAATTTGAATCTAATTTGAATTTAAAGTAGGTACTACCGTTTAACATCTGATATTATTAACTTAATTCAACATTTATTTATTAATTAAAATAATTATTGAATATGAGTGTTACTAATAAAAGAAAAATAGATCTCGAAAATCGAGAATTTCAAGTTCTCTGGGAGATGGATTATTTATTTATTCTGAACCTTCTTGGCCCCCGAAATGTTAGGTGAAGAAAATATGGCCCGCGGACTATGAGGACAGCCCTGCCTCAGAAGGCGGATCTCTACAGATGGTCAATGACTTACAAGCAAATACGGTCCCTTGGCAGCCCAATCTCGACTAGAACCCGAGCCGTAGTCCTTCCCCACAATCGCAATCAGCGGCACCTTCTCCGAGGCGTACCTATTGGGACAATTACTATATCTTAGACCAGCAGTTGTTTTAAAATATAAAATACTAGTTGTTGCCAGCGACTTCGTTCGCGTAGTAATGAAGATATACTACTATGAAGTTTAAATTTTAACATGAAAAAGCAGTTATTGTGACATAACTGTCAGACTTTATTGTAGATATTGATGTCCTCTATAAAACTGTAGTACATCACTTTGCTCTATTGCCAATAATTTCCGCAGTGTACGCAATGTAATGATTTTTTTGTATTTTTTTTTTCACATTTTGAGTTACATTATTGAAATTATTCAATAGCCTATGTTCATCAGGGATAATGTAGGATTATAATGGCAAAACAACTTTTCAAATCGGTCCAGCAGTTTCTGAGCCTGTTTCCTATTTATATATTAGTATAGATAAGTATAGATATGTATGTGTTAAGCATATTAATAACAATCCTTCAATCATATTGGAAACACATTTCATTCCAATTGGAACAAATAAGGCAATAAGCCGTTCCACGACAGAGCATTACTAAAATTTTTTTAAGATAACCAAGAAAGAGGTGAGGTCGAAGAGTTCAGTCAACTTTGGAAACCACTTGAAAAGAACTTTATAATTTACTAACACTATGCAAGCCACATAAATAAAAATAATAAAATGGTTGACAATCAAATCGGTGACTCCGTTTTGGAACATTATTTAATACCCAACTTTTACTCAATACAAAACAATAATAAACAGCATATTTGGATCAACATCAACTGACCTCTCAGCGGCATCGAATATGTCCATCTTGTCTCCGGAGGGATGATGCACCGTGTAGGGACCGGTCGTCGGTGACATTTTGTTGACAATGCGGATGTTAGCGAAGGTGCCACGCGCCATCACGTCATCGTTCCCACGACGAGAGCCGTACGAGTTGAACTCGCGCGGTGTCAATCTAAAATTTAATAAACAAGCAGGTAGCTTCAAAAATCATATTACACCTTAGATGAATATCTTATTGATAAAAAAGCTTGGACATAACCTATGTCATTTTATGTTTACCCTTAGGTATACAATAGGATGACAATGCCCCTATACAGCAGCTATTCTTCTACGTCATAGTAGATTTATTATATATTATTACGACATTAGTATGTAAGTAGACAATGCCAGTATACAGCAGCTAAATCAACTTTCATTTATATTTATATTGACGAGTAACAGCGCCCTCTATTGGAACCCAATCACTAGTGGGCAGTTTGTAATACCAACCCCTTGGATGAAAGAAATCTGGCCGCTGGTGAGTTTCTAGCTATGGAGCCAGCTGGAGAGATGTGATCTGTGGTGACCGAGTCCCCCAGCAGTAGAAGACAGCGTGCCGATGTTATATTCCCAAGGACCGGCAAATCCTATGAATAAAAACTACTGCTATGAGACTGGAAGAAACAATCATTAGAAACGGACAACTATATTATTATACTTATTGTGCGTGAAAGGGATGCAGATATCACGTTTCTCTTTCTATCAACAATACCTACAAATACTGTATCCATTTGTACATCGTAGCATGGGCGTAGCCAGCCATGGGCTCAGGGTGGGGCAGCTGTCTAAAATAATATGTAACTAGCAAACTATACCCCACTATTACCCCAGTTAACTTTTTGTGTCGAGTGTGAACTTTCTTACGGATATTAAGTATTGTAGTTAGTACCTAGATAATTAAGTTTTTTAGGTTTGATTAGGTACCTTACTGGTCAGAGCCACCCTGGCTACGCCTATGTATATATACATATATATTGAAAGTCAGGCCGACATTGTGACTATGACTGATTGAATAGGAGAAATAGAACTTCCTGAAATAACCACCTATACCTACAAAAAACTGTATCCATTTGTACATCGTAGTGTATACATTGATTTCAGGATCCCCACTCACCCTTGTCATGTTATCAAAGAACGGGGGTCGTTTTATATAAGTCGAATTTGCATCCCAATTATAATACGATCCCGTCGCAACTTCCAATTCTTGCCAAGACGTGGAACCCAGTTCGATCCTATTGTACACCTATAGAAAGAAAAAATACTGTATAACCTCTCTATACCAGCGATTCCCAAAGTTGACTAGACTCCGATTCATCTAAAAGGGAGTTCTTTTTGAAAAACTGAAAATTACTGAAAACACAAGTATTATAAATATAAATGAAGGACTTTTCAGTAATCCTATAATTAAAATTTCGTTTTCTAATAACAAAGGTCCTAGTAGCTATAACACTAGATTTACCAGATCAGTCAAAATGACTGCTCTTGCAAAATCAAATTAAAATTCCTACTGTATCTAACATTTTCTTTAATTCTTCTAATCCTCTTTAATTTATAACAGAAGAATTAGTTTTATGAATTTTATATCATTATTTTATATATATATTTGTAACAAATATATACTTTTTTTTTTTGGTATATTAAAGCTGGTAAATCTAGTGTTAATGTATGGAAACCTGCATTGCGAAGTTCACTTAACCCTTAGTAGCCTGATTTACGAAAGTTCACTTTGCCGCGCAAGTAATATGTCATAGATAAAATAAAACAATAATGACATTTGTTTTATTTTTTAATTTCGTTGGAAAGAATATTATACAACAGTAAAATATGAACAGCCAACCTATAAAAAAAACTAATAGTAATGTGAACATTCGGTTTAAAAGATTGGTATCAAAATTGATACTTTAGGTTATTAAGGGTTAAGAGTCCCTAAAGCAGTGTTTCCCAACCTTGTGCCATACCCCACCTTAGTCTTTCAAAAATTCTTAAACCCCCCCTTATGTAACCAAACACCAAGTCGATATTTTAGTCTCGTCAAGCGAAATTATACCTAATAATTATTTAAAGATTTGCTTCGAAATCAATTTTCGTATTGCCCCCTATTGGGAAACACTGTCCTGAAGCCTCAAATGAAGCCTCCAACGTACCTCCTTGAACATCTTCGGGATCACACACCGTTGCTCCACCGCATGTATCTCCTGTCTCGTGGGCCAAATGTCACGGAGGAACACGCTGGAGCCATCGGCGCGTTTGCCTGAACACATTGTTATCAATAAATACGTCTCAATACTATAACACAGACGTCACGGGTTCGATTCCCGACAGAAAAATATATATTATTTATCTATACTAATATAATAAAGAGGAAACATTTTATTGTTTGTTTGTATGTATTGAATAGGCTCCGAAACTGCTGGACCTATTTGAAAAATTCTTTCACCATTAGAATCCTACATTATCCCTGATGAACATAGGCGATAGAATAGTTTCAATTGTTTTTTTAAGAAATATTACGTTTTATTTTAAGTTCACATTGTAATTCATATCTAATTCAATGAAAATAAAAGCGAAAGTTCTCTCGAAATCCGCTTGACATACAAAGATGAAATTTGACAGGGAGGTAGTTTATAGTTAGTTGACGTTTGCAAAGAACAGATTTTGCAACAGGGCCAGATTAAAGAGTTGTAAGGGCTCTTGCAAGTTTGTATAATTTTTTTGCTACAAACTAGAAATTTGACGGAGATGCAGTTAGTAGATTTTGCAACAGGGGTGTGGAAGGCATTGTCTGTTGACTGAAATATGAAGCATCATTAAACTTCATAGTACTTTATATCTTCATTATTACGCGAACAAAGTCGGGGGGAACAACTAGTATATAATAAGAGAGATGTCTATGGTGAAAGTGTAGTTGTAAAAAAGGTTATTGTAATGTATTAGTGTAATTAAAGAATATGATAAGAAGATTAACATATGACATTATTTATATATCTAAAATTTACTAGCACACTTTTAGAATCACTGCTCTACTCTAGTGCCTTCTATCTTAGTCCTATAGAAACAAAAAAAGCTCCCTTACCCAGCGGCTGCGTCTCAAAGTCAATATCCAAGGTGCCAGCCAACGAGTACGCTATCACCAGAAGCGGAGACGCGAGGTAGTTAGCGCGCGTGTGCGGGTGGATGCGCCCCTCGAAGTTGCGATTGCCCGAGAGCACTCCCGCGCACACCAACTCGTTCTGCAAGAAACATAACACTCGAGCATAGATTCACTGAGTACAGTTCAAAACTTGAAGCATTGTTGACCAATGATAATAATCCATTGCAACTGTCTACTGTCACCTAGCTGTCATTACGTTCCGTTACAAGCATTTATAAGAGATCGTTTCAATCGTTACTTATTAATATATAAATAAAACAGAAAGAAAAAAATTCAAATGACTGCATATTATAAAAAGGACTACTATTATATAAACTAAATGAAATTTTAATTATAGGATAAGACGGCATGCCCAATGTGATAAAGGGATAGATACTACACTTGTAATAAAATTACAAAAATATATAGTTTAGATGTTACATAATAAAGAAAATAAAAAAAGAACCAAATATATATAAGTATATGCAACATATTACTGTTTCATTTTGATTACTGTCTAATGGTTGCCATAATTATTACTGCATAGAATGGAATAAAATGCACTCAAGTAATGATCAGGTGATGACATATAAAAACACACTCGAGTATAACTTCTGAATATGCGCCATAGTGCTGAAAACTCACCTTTTCGATAGTATTGGCAATGTTGTCATCGATAGGCCCTGAATTACCAATGCAGGTCATGCACCCGTAACCTACGACGTGAAAGCCTAACTTATCCAGATACGGCACAACACCAGACTCCTGAAAATCGCAAAAGGAAACTATATATTAAAAATCATAATGCGACGAAATTTGAAAACATTTTCAAATATAAGTATTTTTTTTTAAATTCAAGCTTAAAAAAAAAAAAAACTGTATGTATCTCCTATGCTACGCTATGTGGCATATCTAGGTAACCAAAAACCCTGAGGCAAAAAAAATAAAAAAGGACCCCAAGTAAGCTATATAAATTTTTTAAAAATTAAATTCAAAGAATACTGTTCGAGACTTGTTGGGAATTCATCTGTATTTTTTAAATAAGTTACCATTATTAAAGTCGCGTTCCTGGAATCTGGTTTAATTATATGTGGGAAAAATTTTCACTAGTTCAATTTATAGTTTGTAAGCCAGGGTTCGAGGGGACCCCTGGGCTTGGGGGCCCCCGGGCATGCCCCCTCTAGCCCCTTAGTGGCTACATCACTGATCTCAATGCTTTCTGAGATACTCAATACAACAATGAACAATCTATACAAACAAACTATGCACAATGACAACTTTGAATCGTTTATTAAAGTTGTAATTTTGTAAATACCCTACCTTCAAATAATAGGAGACCACTCCAGAACCTGGTGACAACGAAGTCTTAATATACGGCAACACTGAAAGACCAGCATCCACAGCTTTCCTAGCCAGTAGACCTGACAATATAGAGAAGAATAATCAACAAGGATTAACGTCTTGATAGCACGAGTCATTTTTCAAAATTTTCGAAATTCAATACGTATTCAAAAAGTATCAACACTAGATTTACCAGCTTAAATATACCTACCAAAACCAAAAAAAGTATATATTTGTTACAAATATATATAAAATAATAAAAAAATTCATAAAACTAATTCTTCTGTTATAAATTAAAGAAGATTAGATGAATTAAAGAAAATGTTACACGCAGTAGGAATTTTAATTTGATCTTGCAAGACTGACTTTTGACTGGTCTGGTAAATCTAGTGTTAAAAAACGTTGCACTTATTCTTTCATATTTGTTGTCAGTAATTTAAAAGATATTTTGAAACACATACAGAACAATAATTTTTTTTTAAATATGAAAGCACAAAAATGAAAAGAGAGCTCCCCCTATCTCTCTCTCTAGTGCTTACGTGGCATAGTGGTATCGAATTTCATAATA
>JAPWLS010001819.1:0-64587 GCA_028551675.1 Tineola bisselliella
TTTATTTAAATACCAAAGAATCTTATAATATGTAAGTACAATCTAGTAATGATTTTCACCATAAATACTGAAGTATATATAGATAAGTTAAACTATATCAATATGTTTCGGAGATAAACAAAATGTACATATATTACTTAAACGGACAACCTTCCATATACATCCTCATAAACATGATTTCTTAATAATCAATTAACCTTATTCGTAAAAAAATACCGTAACATAAGCGTCATAATGCAGAGAAATTAAGTAAACACCCAGATTTTCCACAATTGTTTACTGTCAGATTGTTATCACACATGATCTCTAGTAGGCCAATCCATCCCTGCACATGAGAGGTATCATATGATCTCCATGAACACGCTGGTGTTGTACTGAGATTGACATCTCAGCAAACCTTAAACCCCATCCTATGTCATCCTGATGTGTAAGCACTGCTTCACTTTAATAACATGTGCTGTATCATTCCATCTTTCTGAGCAGCCCCATCACAAAGAACTTGCCACATTCAATACTTGATATATTACGCGAGAATGGCTCCAAAGCGCAGATCTAGTTTAACATATCTACATGCGACTTTGCCGAATTAACACAACCATGCACAGTCAATACATCATACATTACATACTTCTACTTATAATGAAATAAAAATATATTTTCTTAAACAAACACTACATTTTATTGACCTACATTTGAAATGAATAAAATATATTTATAAATGTAAGAAAACATTGTTAATTTATGCAATTTACAAAATCAAGATATTCATTAAAATATGGCTCAATTGTAAAAATGTATAACACATAACTTATAAGTTAGAAGCTAGTTTGACAACCCATTATTTTAATTCTATACACTTTCTTTTTGGCATGAACTATGACACTAACAGCATCTTTTTTTTTTATTTTCTAGACTCCATTGAAGAAATAAACTAAATTCCCACAGTACCCTCATAAAGTAAGCCTATGACAATTATAAATTAAAAGAATCATACCAGTCTGTCATGAGATAGATAGCCTGCAGTCCCCAGCAAGTAAAGATCTGAATATTGTCGCACTAAGCACAAGAAATTTAGCATAGGGGTGATGACACTTAATATAAAATAATATTGCCTTCCAGTTATGAACATTCAATGTACTTTAATATGCATTTTTTTATTAAGCTGAATCATTGGTGTATTCTGACATCTCAAATCATTACTTGTTGGTTTGGGTATGTGATATAAGTCTTGTAGAACATTTGAACAATAAAATAGTACTGACCCATATCCACCATCTCTATTGCCACCTTCTCTATTGTAGGAACGATCACCTCCTCCTCCATATCCACCCCTGTCACCTCCGAAGCCATTGCCTCCTCGGTCTCCACCACCGCCGCTGCCGCGATCACCTCCGCCATAACCGCCACGGTCTCCCCCACCATATCCGCCACGATCATTACCACCGTAACCCCCTCCACTATTATTACGGTCGTAATTATTGTCACCAGAATTGTAATTGCCGCCGTAACCTTGTCCATAATTATTGCCTGACGAGTTGTCATCATATCCAGGATTGGATCCTGTAACATAGTATATTATTTCTTAACATTATAACGACTTATCAAATACATAATCATAAGAATGTGCTATTAAACGCAACTAAAACAATCAAACTTCACATGTTTAGGTTTAGACTAACCTGCGCTTTGTGAATTCCAATTTTGGTCAGATTGCGCATTAAAACTAGATTGGTTGTAACCACCTTGTGCTGATCCGTAATTTGCCGGCCCCGAACTATTAGGAGGTGGCATGGAATATTGAGACGCGTAGTTGGCTCCACCGCCTCCGCCATAGGCCCCACCGGAATAAGCTATACCAAACAAACATATATATATATATATGTATAATCCACATGTTAACATAATTATAGTCACAATATTGTTTTACTTACGTTCTCCCATCCTTATCGCTAAGAATAATTATATCAAAAACAAAGACGCGACCACCAACCCCAGCGGGCGCCGACAGCAAGAAAGAAGATGGCGTCACGTCAATTTAAAATCAGAGCAGACTAGTGATGTGACATGTTAAATTTAAAAAATATGTCAAACGATGAATTATAAATGTAATGTTAGTTAAATTTCATTTTATTTTTAATACAATTTAACTGTCTTGGTACAGATTATTTTACGCTATGAGTTTTATGCAAAGCCAAACCAACACGATCCGATTGCGACTGCGTCTGCACCCAGAATCTATGTATGTTCTATCAAAATTGTTCAAATTTGCAAAATAACATATCTCATAGACTGAATGGGCATAATTTTCATTACTTTCGCGAAAAAAAGTTAATAAACGTTCCGTTTCATGCTAAAGCACATTCGCTTCGCCACTCAACACGTTGCGCCATTCATTTTAAAAGCAGTGTATACATTCCATAGAGTAAAAGTGAATCTTATGCCGCGTCTCCTGCTCCTATGTTTTCCAAACATTAGACAAAAACATCGAAACATTGGGGCGTGGCCGTATACATTTTTGTATTCATAGACAATGTTTTTTGTTTTCCGTGGTCGACGGAAAACAAAAACATTGTGTAGGCCACGCCCCAATGTTTGATGTTTTTGTCTAATGTTTGGAAGACAGAGGAGCAGGAGACGTGGCTTTATGCCGCGTCTCCTGCTCCTCTGTTTTCCAAACATTAGACAAAAACATCGAAACATTGGGGCGTGGCCGTATACATTTTTGTATTCATAGACAATGTTTTTTGTTTTCCGTGGTCGACGGAAAACAAAAACATTGTGTAGGCCACGCCCCAATGTTTGATGTTTTTGTCTAATGTTTGGAAGACAGAGGAGCAGGAGACGTGGCTTTAGCCTAAAAATATTTCGAACTAAAGCCACGTCTCCTGCTCCTCTGTCTTCCAAACATTAGACAAAAACATCAAACATTGGGGCGTGGCCTACACAATGTTTTTGTTTTCCGTCGACCACGGAAAACAAAAAACATTGTCTATGAATACAAAAATGTATACGGCCACGCCCCAATGTTTCGATGTTTTTGTCTAATGTTTGGAAAACATAGGAGCAGGAGACGCGGCATAAGATTTCGAAGGAGTTGTTTAATTTTGATATTTTTGGCTTCCTGCACAATTTAACTGAATTTAATTATAGAAATAAGCAATGACATAAGAAAATACAAAAATAAGTTAAATTTCATAAATACTGCGGGAGCCATTTAGATTTTCTCTAATTTAAAAAAAATTGTCGTTAGCAAAAAAAAATCTACGAATTACTGCGTATGTAAAAACTAACAATTACCCGTATCGACTACTGGAATATTATTTTTGTACGCAGAGCCAACCAAAGTTTTATTTGTCTGCTACTTTTAGAATCTTATAAATTGTCATTTTATTAACTTTCACCTATCCTACTCTCTCCATTACACTCAGAAAAAAAGTACGTAGATCTACGAATTTTTCATATGGAAATTTTAGTATTTCTACGTACCTTTTCTAACCTGGTCTACGTCTCTTTCAAAATCCGAGTTGGCAACACCAACGCGTTCCACTCTGTGACTGACTGCGGCGATCTGATCCTATGATGTATTATATTATTATTTCTTCGTTTATAAATAGTTTTCTATATTAATTATTAGAAGAATCTTCAAAATCACTATCTTCCATCATCAATTTGTGTTTCAAAATTTAAATAATCACACGTTCCCCCAGATCGCGTTGGTTAATGCGTCCCTTTATTTGATAGCATGACAAGTTTAGGGCACCTCGCTGTAATGCTTATGTATAATAATGATTAATGACACTTTAGTGGGGTTTTTGCTATCCAATAAAACCACGCTTGCCGTATGAAGCTATGTTTTCAATAGAAGACAAGGATTGCGTACCCACCCTGCTTGAACGTATTTTAGATAACAAAAATTATTAAACTTTCTTTGTACTCTCCTCCTGCACGTTTATTACAATCTAAAGAAATTGATTTGCGCTAGCATACGCATGCTACTTTTGTGTATGTACAGTTAAAGACGTTTGATGATCCATGCTAAGAGAATTTAGCAATAAGACCACGAATCAAACAGTTTGACAGCATTTGTGCTGTTTCAATAGAATTTCAATTTTATTGTAAATAGCTTTGCTGAGCTGGAGGACTATATATTTTAAAATAAAAATTCCAACTGTATTATCAAAACATATTTATTTTTAATTTATAGATGACTAAATAAAACCTTGTGGAAAGTAGAAAGGTCTGGTTCAACATTTGAGCTGCTACTAGCTGGAAGACCACATCCCCTGTAAGAAATTAAAAATATATATATATATATAATTGGTTGTTTCAGGCGTTACTTTGCGGAAATCCATATTAAAGGAAATTATTTAAAATTATTTTGCTAATAATTCCCGCTACATTAGGTCGATGAAGTAAAATAACCTCCACCAACATTCAATAACTTGTCTTGACGCGTTTCGCCACTTCAAGTGGCATCATCAGGATACGTGAAGTGGCGAAACGCGTCGAGTCAAATTACTGAATGTTGTAGCGGGAATTATAAGCAAAATAATTTCCTTTAAAAATATATAATTGAGAGTAAATCAAACGTTTGAAGCTCAGTAGTTCAGACGGCATGATTTTTATTTAAGAGTACAATACCTGGCTACGGGATATGGGTTTACTAATAGACAATTCATTGGCTGGCCATCCAGTTGGCGATTATGGTACAATTCAACCGCCTTTTGTGCATCTTCCAGTTTTTTATAAATTACTTCTGCAGTCCCAGTTCGAACTAGACGTGACTCCTTTAATCCACCTATTCCACCAAATAGTTCCTAAAAAAAAATAACAATACATTTATATGAAATTATGATAAATTGGTATTTGACTAGCCAAATTTAAATGTGATCTCAGTGTTTATATGCAGGTGTCGATATTTAACTATAAATTTATAAAGAGATGATTTGGTTGGGAATGTGCATAGTTTAGGAAAAAATACCTGTATGTCAGTGCTTGTGACAATGTTGCTAAGGTTGCTAACAATGATACGGTATCCAATTGAATCATCAAAATTTTCTAACTTCCCCTCACTTCTTAAAGCAGCCATAGGTCTCTTCTTAAGTATGGATGGAAGTCTTTGAGGGCTTTTTTCTTTCTCATGTTGATATGTTCTATAATAATACAAATTGTTTATCAAACCTATTCAAATATTAAATAGGAATTAAGAAATAAAATAAATTTTTAATTAATTATAAAGTTCTTGCCTTCTATTTAATTGTCTTTCCTGAATATTGGGGTTGTGTGTAACAATTTTAAAGTTAGTCATTGGATTGTGTTCTAATGTTATAATTTTTCTTGGCTCAAATTCATCTTTATCAACAATCATTACATCATTATTGACTGTTCTGATTAAAGGTTTCATTGGCATTTCATATTCTGGAAAAGAAAACATAATAATGAACACCATGAATATTACTTTTAGTATGCTTAAATATTGGGCTAACAATCTTTCCATTTTTGAAGGATATTTGTGTCTTTAAGTAGTAGTGGTAGAAAGTGAAACAATCAACTAAAACTCAGTTTAAATTACAGAGTATAACAACTTACCAAAAGCACAAGTTTTAACATTTCTACTTGTAATGAATCCTTTCAAATCACTTTTTTTATTCAATTGCCTTTTTATATGAGGAATAGCTTGCTTCACACTTACTTGTCTGGAAATATCAGTAAACACTGCAATTCAAACGATTCAAATAAGTATGTAGGTACAATTTCCAATTTATTTAAAATATTGAACAATCTTAAAACCTTACTTGGGTCTCTTCTTGGCCAGGATCTCAAGCTCTCTCGGATAAGTCTAATAGGCATTCTCTTATTCATAATTTTATTATGATTTATAGCAATCTAAAACAAACTGAGGTTATAATAATTCTGATATACTTGTTATGTTATTAATAATACATATAAAAATAATAAATGTTAAATTTTAACAGGGAATATTACATTATTTAAAAAAAAAATGGTTTCTAGCCTGGGAATGTCTGTGCATATTTGTGCTATTCAATACAAACCTTCTTTTCACGAAGTTGCTGCAATTTTAGGCGAGCATCCTTTTGCTTTGCTTTTTGCATAAGTTTTTCCCTTGCATCAGTAAACTGATTTCTTCTTTTAGATATAATTTTATTGCGAGCATCCACTGGTGAATACATAGTAGCAGTTTTCTTTTTGGTTAGGCTAAAAAATGACGAGCGTTATAAATTTTTTGCCATTTTCTATTTAACAGGTTACTCTAGTTCAGTGTCAGGACATCGTATCTATCAAAGAACTATTACGGTTTTAAAAAAAGTTAATAAATATAGATTAGATATATATACATACCTCGTCTTTTTGTTCCGCCTTTTCTTGTAAATTATCTCTTCTAGACTCATATTGACATCTGTAGACATCTTGGAATTGTAAAGTTCAACACGCGATTATTGATTTTAGAAACAAACTGTTGCCCGTGATAACACTACAAACCAATCTGGATATTACTAAAATAGCATATGTATTACACGGAAAACCGAAGACACGCTTCCCTCGTTACTTTCATAGACTATTTCTCCCTTCTTTTCTTTTATATAAACCCAACTGAACTATAGACAAAACATAATCAAAACAAAGTGCAAACTAGATCACACCCATCGTCCATACACAAGCATAGTATACTATAATCAAAAAAGATAATCAAGTATGTTGTTTTCTTTTTGCGAATAAAATAATTTAGTGCCAGAAAATGCATTAATAAGAAAATTTAAAACTAGTTTGACCTATAAATGTTTTCATAATGTTCTTTCCACCATTTTTAACATTTACGGAGTTAATTTTACTGGCAATCAGTGTATATGACATACAGCATATATAATTGTGTGCTGGCAATGATTTAAAACCGGAACGAATTGCAAAGCAACCAACATACTTGACACTAATGAATCGTGATGCTTTAATCGTGCTTGTATGCTTCGTGGTTCACAGACTATAATACTATATTGTATCGTGTATTTTATTTTTCTTCTACGTTGTGGTAACTTGACTTTATTTACAAACGAAAGATTGTTTGTAAACATGGAAAGAGAAGAAGGTGAAATGAGTGATGACAACTACATGGCAGTCGACAGTGAAGACGAACAAATACCAAATTCAAATCAAATGGATACTGGTGATATGACAATAGTAAGGACATTTGGTCACGGTGCGCTTTCATCATGATTTTGTACTGTTTATTGATTTTATACAGGCGTGTCATATTTAGGACGAAACGCTATGGTCATTGATTGAAGTTAAATAATATTTAATAACACCATTTATATATCTGTAATTATTTATTATATATTTTTTTTAGATCTTATCTTTACCTGAGAAGAAGACTCTTGTAGAAAAGATCGAAATAGCTGATGTCCAAAGATTAGAGGAACGTGCAAAAAAATTTGGTCTGACTTTATTCAGTACACGAGCTATAACTCAGAAGCAAATTGATGAACTTTATAACAACTTTATAAAAGATGGTAATGAAAGGCATTTTCGGTTTGACACATTGCATCTTAGAGGTGTCGATGATTTAACTACAAAGGAAATATTTGAATATCTTGAAGACTATAAACCTGTGTCATTGGAATGGGTTGATAAATCATCATGTAAGTAAAGAGGTACTTTAGTGAAGTATATTAATTTTGTTGAATTTTAGTACTTTTATCCAATAAATATATAATTATAGGTAATGTTGTCTGTCATGACAATATAACAGCTGCCCTGGCAATGTTGGCGCATTCTCGAGAAATAAAGGATGAAAATTTGAAACGAATGTTACAAGATATTGATGATAAATATTGGCGGGAAGGATTCCCTCATCCAGACAAAGATCTGATTTTATTTCGATTTGCCACAAATAGTGATAAGAAAGATTTTAAAATAAAGTCTGAGCTTAATTTAATTAAAAGACCCAACAAAGCAATTGAAACTAAAGTCAAAGATTCTAAAAATCCTTGGGGTGACTTATGTAGTTCATGGGGTATATATGATCATCAAGAGGTGTTTCTTAGAAAGCTTCCTTATGATGTAGAAGTCGAGGAGGAGGAAGTAGATGAAGAAGTTGTCAAAGTCAAGAGTAAAAGATTAGCTAAACGGCTTGGTAAGAGGAAACAAATTGAAGAATCTGACGACAGCAGTTCTGATGCTGAATGGAAGTCAAAGTCCAAGGCTCCACGAATGAGAATGCACGCAGATGATATACCAGAAAAAAGTATTACACAAATCAAGAATGAAGAGGATGATTCCCATTTTGATGCTACATTATCAATTGAATTTGAAAATCATAAAACATCATATGCACCAAGACAAATTTCAAAATTATCTGATAAATTTAAAGTGAGAAAAGATGAGAAAAGCAGAGGCAAAGAGAGGAGAAATGTTAAATCTAGATTAGGTGTGAAAACAAATGAAGCAGAAGACTGTTTAACAGATGATTCTGATGTTGGCATTAGGTTAGGTATTAGAGCCCATAAATTGCATTCTACTATTGAGAGTCACTCTTCAACAGTTTGGTCCAGATTGGATAGTAAAATAAGCGAATCTACTTCACGGTGTGATTTAAGAGAAAAATTAAAATCAAAGAAAGATGATTTAAGAAAAAGAATACCAAATCCCAGAAATGATAAAGGACGGATAAGAATTGAATTTGACAATGACAGTTATAACCATAGTGACTGAATTTAGTTATCAATATTAGCACAATTTTAGTAATGTTGTTAGAGTAAAATCACGTTATATCTGAATATAAGGATTATTTTTAAAGAAATCAAATACTTTATTGGTAAAAGTTTGTATTAAACAAACTTTCATTTTACAGTACAGGGAAATTGCAATCAACTACATTATGATACCTATGCATTTTCGACAATTATGGATTATATTTTGCATTACACATGTATTTTTGTAATAAAGTGGTTACATACACTTCTCTCTTTTATTTTACACATTATTTTTACCATCATGGTGATCTAAGGAAAGTATACTAAGTTTATGTAGGTATATGTATAAATATATATCTAATAAGAAACATATAAACATGATAATAATAAATTTTTATTAATAAATTTACTTGACAGAACATATATTGTTGCATTAGTAAGTGTCTACCAGAAATCAAATTTAGAAATGGCACTGTGCGACAAAATTGTAACTTACGTTTAAAATAGCAAATAAATGCTTAATACCCAAATTTAAAATAGACTATTTATGTTTTATAAGTATGTAAAACTTGCTCTTATATTAGTTTACTATGAATAATAATTGAATAGTGTAGTTATTAATTAAGGCCAAAAAATACTATAATTGCATCTAACCAAATTAATTAAGTAGCCCCGACTTGTTAAGTACACAAAATAGCTTCACAAGCTAATATGATGAAAAATATAGTTTTCATTCGAGAAAATTGCACAAGTATTCGAATTAAAAATAAAGTAAAAAAAAATAATACAACTTTGAGTATTTAGCAAATAGATAATATCAACAAAATAAAAATCTAATACAAAAGAAATAAAACTAATTTAAGCACAAAAAACACAATACATTTCCCCACATATATCAGATATTTTGTGACGAGTTACAAAAAATTAGGGCTCACTCCACAGTACCCTTAAGTGGATTTTAATATTGAAAACGCAACTATTAAAAAAACGTTGACATTTTTGGGTCTGCGCGTCACCGATAGGTTTGCAACAATTGGCTCTATATAAAAAACTTGTCATTTACGAAATAGTTGTGTTCGCAGAAAATCACGCCAGTCATTGCTTACAAAAGGTGTTAACTTTTGGCCTGCCTTTATGCCTGCAGCCTGCATACAAATTACTGTAAACCTCTCTTATTTTCAAAGAACTATAAAAGGCTACTGGAATATATCTTAGCATAAGATATGAGTATATTACATATACCAAATAATATAGTTTTTATGCCTTAAGCATTTTTAAATAGATTTAAATAAACCAGAAGGGTTAGTACAAATATATCAATATCAATTCTTGGTAAAAAAAATAATTTACCTACACTATTTGTTATCCAGCATGAATTTATGCAATCAGCCAAAATATTTTGTGCTAAAAGCCATTTCTAGGACGGAATAAGATATAATAAAAATCTAGACACAAACATGAAAACAATGCACATAACACAACTTGTAAGAAACCTTAATATAATAAAATAAAATACTTATAAAATAAATTCGTGCATTTATAATATCATATAGTGTATGTGAGTATTCAAAACCCTGATTAGTATAAAATGTGAAAAACAAAACACAAAAAAAACTGTTGCATTACGTTAATAGTGGAGTAATTTCCAAAGAAAGAAAATCAAAAACATATCAAATAAAATTAAAGCAATATAAATTTTGTCAATCTAATAATAATACTATTAAATAATCCAATACGTTTATTTAGATGGCCAATTCACGATGGCAGGCGGTCGTCGCCAATTTTTACTTCTAATTATTATTCCTATCTACTTTTTTTTACCTAAGACTGATATGCAATTTATAGAATGCAACAATTATTACAGTATATTGAGTTATTGATAAATGCGTAAACATTGTAAGCCGGCTGAATTAAGAAGTCCTTGCAAATAGTGCAATATAACAACTTATACAGTATTAACTAACTGCTTGGTTTATATTTCATTGTAGATTAAAATCTGTTTAACTCTATATAAATATCTAATTGAAGTAAAGTACTACATTTGAATGAAATATAAACATTTGTTTCATAAAGGTAATCTCAATTAGAACCATTTAGATTTATGTTCTTTATCAGTAGTTTTATCTTTTTCTTTCTCTTTCATCACCACATCATCTTTATCATCTTTTTTCTTAATATGTAAAGTATGTTTAGCTTTCTTCAATTGTTTTTTCATTTTATCCTTCATTTTGTTCTTTTTAGGTGTTGGTATTTCTTCAAACGATTTCATTGAGGATGTGTTTGAGTCGCTGTTTCTTTGAGCTGTATTTGTAACAACAAATGTGAATTACAATCTAATTCCTTTATTGACATACTCTTTAATAGTTTGGAATATAGCAATAATATGAGCATTTTAGATTACCTCGTTTATTAGCTATGGAATCAGCTATAGCCATATCTTCTAATCTTTCACGGCGTCGTTCGGCATCAAGTTGTTGCACTAAGGCGTCTCTTAAACGAACTGTTTCAACTAATCGAGTGACTAGTTGTTCTTCCCTTGACTGTTATTATTACAAATATATAAATTAAAATTAAATTAAAGATGATTGATGGCTTTAATGACATTCGTATACTCATGAAGTTTTGTGGATGTTGACGTTAAGTATGAATGAACAAAGGGTATAATTCATTGTTGTAAAAACAGCATTATATCATAACACTATTGGCAGCAATCAAAGTATATTTAAAAGTAGCGATATTATATCCTTTATGAAATCATCTCATAATTAATAAAAGTTACCTTATCAGAATCCATTCTATTAACTGCCGGTCTTGACTGTATAACTCTGATTTCATGTTCAATATCTGCTTGTTCTTGTTCCAAACGTTGCTGCCGGCGTCTGCAACAGTTAATATATACATTTCACATGGATTCTGGGTTTATATTACAACTGTAAAATATAATTATAGACTTATAACTTACATATACATTAGTTCAGTATGTTTCCTAAACAAATCATTCTTCTCATTGACTAACTCACATAATTGTATAACTAGATCTTCAACTTCTTCCTGTGGAGCAGAACATGCTTCATCTCCTAGAAAACATAATTTATAGAATTATTACTAGACACAAATTAATAAGATTTCACACACAAAACTGATAGGTGTTGAAATAATTATGTAATGAAAAGACAATTCTTTCGTAATCACCTTCACATTTATCTCTAATCATTTGCTCAATGAGTACACCCTGTCTTTCGAGACCCAACTGCTGAGTTTCAAGTAAATCAAGTTGAGACTGCAATTCTTGCGGAGATACTTGCGGTTTTACTTCACGTCGCTCCGGTAAAGGTAAGCCAGGTGCTGGACCTTTGCGACGACCCCCACCTACCAAAGAACGAATCTATTACCAACTTTTGCCTTTATAAATAGCATTAAAACAAACACAGCAATAAATATAGCATTTACTTTTATATGTTGATAATAAATTCGTAGTGAAAAAGTGTTATAGAAAGCATAGATACAATCAATGCGAGATTAAGGTGCAAGTCAGTTGTTACATATTCATAAGATTAATTATCATTCGCAACTTAAGAAATGAAACAGCTAAGTATTCTTATACTGATAACTTGAGATTAGGAGCGCTAATATAACTGCTGACTTGACTACAATAGTTTCAAACGAACTACAAAAGACAGAGTTGACAGACAGGATTATAACAAGTTCCTAAAACATTCCACTATAGAATTGTGTGCAAAGAATATAAAGAACATTACATTACAATATATATATATATATATATATATATATATATATATATATATATATATATATATATATATATATATATATTTATAGACTTACTCTCACTTAACGAAGATAGTGTGGCTTCCTTCTCTAGAGTACTGGTTGTGTCATAGCTTTCCAAAGGTGTGGGTGCAATTTTTTTCTTTCCAGATCTTGGGGTTAACTTACTTTTCTAAAATTAATAATATATAATTCATAATTAAAATATCCTAATTTAAGGTACATGTATGTTAATATATTGAAACTTACATCAGAATTGATAGTAGAGTTAAAAGAGCTAGTTGATGCAATACTGGTGACATCCTCTATTGAATCTTGGTGACCATGATGTGGAGTCTCTGATACAGCAATTACGGGCGGCGGTGGGGCTCTTGTTTTCTTTTTACGCGGTGTAGATATAAGATTTGGTGTACTGCTTGTTATTGGTGATTTGAGGTACATTTTTGATCTGGAAATTCAAATTAATTACTTTTTATGATCACAAATAATACACGAGGGGATTTAGTAGTATCTTAGAGAATGACAGCTGTTTAAGAGTGAGCACTTCGTTTAAGGCGCTAATGCTAACGCACAATGGAGTAAAAATAAAATTATTAAAATTTTAGAAGACGCTCTGTAATAGTACTTAGTTTTATAATTATTTATATGTTAATTAGTGATAAAACTGAAAATTTAATGTTACAATGAGATTATAATGTATTTATTACTTAGTTTACCTGTCTACTACTTCTTCTTCATCGGACGATGGCTCCTCGCCATCTGACCAGAATGGATTTGCAGCTATTAACTTTTTTCTAGAAATAAAAATTACAATTATCAAACAACTTCACTGTAATTAAACTTTAGTTAAAAGTAGCAATATTTACGTTGGCTGTGGTTCTTTTATAGTAGGGACTTCATCTTCATCGTCATCACTGCTTCCAAAAGGGTTTGTGCTAACTCGTTTAGATGGTGTCGAAATATCTTCCTAAAATTAGCACAAAATATTAAGTAGGTTTAAGCTAATTTATTAAAATTCTAAAAATCTAAATATATATACCTCGTCATCGTCATCAGAAAAAGGATTCAAATCTTCAGGATATTCTTTTAATTTATCAGCAAGTTCTTTCTTTTTTGACTTTTTTAATCTTGGAGGTATACTAATTTTTCTTTTTTCTTTCTTTTCAGGTTCTTCCTCAACATTTTTGGTCTCAAAAGTATTGTTATCTAAATTAGCTGATATTCTTATATCATCTGTAACATTTGTAGTTGATTTAACATTTGTAGCTTGGTCTATCTCTTTGCCATTAAGTGAACTATTATTATCTTGTTCCTCTATAATATCACTAGATAATTGAGTTTGAAGGAATTGAAATTTATTAGCATTTGTTTTATATAAATCATCAGGTATCTCTTTGTATGAACTCTCAGTTTTTAGGTCATCTATGTCCAAAGGCTTTGGGTTAAAGTCTCTATCACAGTTTTCAGTTTCATTCGATTCAACTACATTTGACATAGTATTTTCTACTGAAGAATCTTTGTCATCATCTATTGGCATAGTTACTAAAGGCTCTTGCTTTTGAATGTCTTTAATAGCATTATCTTTCAAAGACAGCTTACTAAATTTTTCATCAGAGCTTTCTTCAGGACTGTTCCTCTCAAACAAATTTATTTTTTCTGAAAATTTAATAGAATAAAAATAGTGTCATAATAAATGGCATAGTAGGCCCCAATTATTTTTTAAAGTTAGTTAATTTCTTTATGTTTGTGTTGTTATTTATCATAGTTATGATCAGGGCTTAAAGAGAATAAAAATGAAATATACCTAGAACAGAAAGAGGTCTTGCTTTTGGCCTTGTACTAAACCCAACATCCTCTTGCACTTCAGAAATTTCTTCAGTCTCATCAGTTCTTTCCAAATCACTAAATGCCAACATACCCATTTGAACATCGTTATTGTTTAAACATTTCACACTACTTTCGTTCTTACAGGCGTCACAAAAAATTGTAGTATCTTTAATTTCAGGACAATTACCAGGACTAAGCTGTACTGAACATTTGGAGCATCTAAAGCATCTCCGATGGTACAATTTATGAGATACAATAAGTCTTTGTGCTAAATAAACAGATTGATTACATATTGCGCATTTATCTAAATCTGATTTAACAAAATTTCTTGAGACCTGAAAGTGAGCCAAATACAAAAACAAAATTTTAACTTAAGTTAAAATAAAATTACAAAATATATTATTCATATTTTAATTATAATAAATTGATAATAATGTACGGTGTGGTAAAACATGTTCTTAGCACAATGGACTTGATAACAAAACCACTGGTTGAGTAATCAATAAAAACTAAACGGTTGAACGAAGATGAAGTCATCCAACCAAGTTTTATATTACTGAATAAACAAATATAATAAAAAATGAGAACCTTTTCATATGATAATTATGAATATGAAAATTATGATTCTATTAATTTAAAGAACAAGTAAACTACACTTACGTTGCTTACAGGGGTATGCAGTGGGGAAATATCCTTAGCATCATTTTCCACATATTTTGGGCTGACTGCAAGAATTTTTTTAAAAACATAATTTAACAGTAACATAACAATTAACATTATATTTGAATAAATGATATAAAATATTGAATTTACTGTAATAATAAATATTGATAAAGAAGAATTTTCAAATCTCAATGTTTTATTATGATTTTAAGAACATTGAGATAAAAGAAAGGTCTTACCAGTATGGCTGAGGCGTTGATAAAATTGAGATAAATATGTCAAGATAGATAATCTGTCAGGGACATCATTTTCGACCATGTCCTCCGGGTCTAAGAGAGCTGGTATACCAAGTTCTTTTTCAGCAATACTAAATGCTATTTGATTGTTTTTATAAATATCATTAGGGTTAAGAGTTGAAAGATCTCTGTAAATAAACAATGTGTCATATGACGAAAATTTCTCAACCTGCGGGTACTATTGAAAAGATAAACGTATAGTTAACTTACATTAAATCCGGCCTAAAGTGATGAACGAGAGCACAAAATGCAATCCCATTTCTCCAAGAAGTTGTCATGTTTTCTATGTGAACATTCGGACAATCTTTTACTAATCGTTTGCACCAAAGCTCTAAAGCTTTTGTGCCTTTCCTTTCTGACATTTTAGGTGCTTATTATTATATTATTTCTGAATAAAATATTGATTATTCATGACATTCACATGACTCACATAAAACTATTAACACAAATTATATTTGATCACCACAACATACCGCAAAGAACTTTTTAATAGTATAATAAAAAATTACGTGATAATATATCCCCCGAATACATTACGAATGAAGGTGTTAATGAATTTTAAACAAAATTAAATTTTGTTTTGTTGGCAGCAAAACTTTTTGACACACGCAACTGTCGCAATATCGCAAATAGACAGTTATTACTTACCACAGACTAGTTACCTTTTACGTCAGATCTATGCAAATGTAATATAACTCCCAAAGATTCCTACTAACGTAGTTGAACTTTTTGATTAATCTATATTACATCTACGCTTTACATATAATATCAAATATATAATAAAAATCCACACAACACAGAAAACAAAATTTGAGTAAACCATAGATATTATTGTTGTAATTCATTCAAGTGAAGCATTGTACACATAGGTTTGTCTTTAATAACACTTAAAATTTTCAAAAGGTATGTTCTATAATAATATTTGTATTTTTTAAGCGATATTCATTAATTTTATGCACGTTTTTCCTATTTGCTTCCATGATTATATATTATCTATTTGATATATAGTTTATTATTAAACAAAATAATTATTACCATTCTACCATGCCCTTATTTAGAATGAATTCAACATTTAGGTTTATGATGCAGATAGAAAATATAATTATATCTATATAACAATGTAAACATTTTTATATTGATATAGATTTCGACAGATTTAGCTATATTTATATATCTTTACAAACAAGTGGGTACCTACATGTTCTTAAATTCCTTCGTTCGCAATACAATGAATATAAATTCTTTGCAGTAATGTCTTACATCCGGTGTTTTTATCTAGTATGTTCGTAATAGGAGTGTTTGATCAGGATGTGTGGTTAAAATGTACAAGGGAAAATTATATTTATTTTCAAAACTCTATGTTTATCGTAGAGGTGACTGGTTTTTAACGACTACCAAAAAACTATCCATGTGGAATTAAACACTATTGTGCATGACAATAACCGAGACGATTTAATGAGTCTCGTTCAATAGCTGAAACACATAAATTATTATTTAGAGCTACTCATATAACTTATTTTGTATTTTACTTCATAATATTTTTTGGATAATGTTTGTACCACTGAGAAATCAAAGTACAAAATATAACAAAGTATGTTATAGACAAAGTGTATTTATACTATAATACGTATGTCTCAAATGTAATTAGATTATTCAGCAATTTTCACGGCCACGTAAAAATCAATACACTCTGTTGTTTTGTATAAAGGAAAGTATAAAGAGTTGAATTACGAAAGAGTAAAATATTTGTGGATATCAATTGTAAGTCTACAAGAAGCTACATCCGTTCGTCAGTTAGTTTATTGTTTGCGATTTACGTAGGCGACAAGCAATTTACTTATTGACGGGGTCGTCTTATTGAAGCCATGTTATTATTGTGTGAGTAGCACTACGAGTTGGACGCTCTGAATTATAATATAAATAAAACCATACTGTGGAAATTTGATTAATTAGAAATGAAGTTAAAATTTGGTTTTCTTCTTATTTTGCTTTTATTTTGTGTTGTAATTCTTGAAGCTAAGAAGTTATCTAAAAGTAGAAGTTCCAGCAGAAGTTCGAGCCGTAGAAGCCATTCTCAGCCAGCACCTACATCTCATACTGCACCTAAACCAACTTTATTCGGATGGCAAGAGCAACCGGCACAAAGATCGCGGACAACGGGTTCGAGACAAAATAAACCGACACAAACTCACTCCTACCCGTCAAGTCAAACTGGGCTATCAGGCAAATCGGCAAATCCACAAAATACTCAAAGTGGCACTCCACAAAACAATGGAAGAAATATAAATCAACAAACTTCAGGACATCAACGATCAAACGTGAATCACGCATATCCATCATCAAATGGAATGTCAGGGTCTGGCGCTAATTATCCGTCTCAGCAAGGAGGATTATCTGGTAATGCACCGAAACAGCCACCAACTTATCAAGAAAGCGTTCAAAAAAGCAATACATATCAACAAAACCACGGGTACCCAAATAGTCCACAAAGTCCTAACCAACAAAGTCATGCTTATCCCACGAATCATGGTATGTCTGGTAATTCGGGTACTGGAGTTGGATATCCGGCGCATCAAGGTCATCCTCCACAATATTCTAACAATCACTATCAAAGTGGGTATGGAAACAACTTTAACCATGCACCTCCACCCCCATACCCAGGAAATTACGGGCCAAGTTACGGCGGATATAACCATGGTCAACAAATGCCTGGTTATTTCGGAAATAGTGGAAGAGGATTTGGCGGAATGAGAGCAGGTACTGCATTAACAGGGGTTGGAATAGCTGGTGCTGGTGTTGGGACATTATTAACAGGCCTGGCTTTATGGAACTTGGCTCGCTCTACAGGACACCGTCATCACACCGTTATTTACGATAATCGCGGGCAACCAGTTGCGGTAGCTCCTGACAATTCAACGGCCATTGATCCGATATTAGGTGAATTAGTTAACTGTACACTCACAATAAGTAATGTAAATGCAACAGAAGTGTTAGCTATACCTTGTGCGATTGCTACCTCCTTCACACCGGAAGCCGACGTCAAAGATACAAGTGATGTAAAGAGTAACAATGACGCCACTACATGCACAGTGACCGTGGTTACTAAAGCTAGTCGTGAATTTATTACGACAATACCTTGTTCTATACTATTAAATTCGGCTGCAGAAAATAATGTAACAGAGCCTTCGGAAATGTTGTATGGAAATGGAACAAATGAGTATAATTATGGAAATAATATGACTGCTTACCCAGTAGTTCCTTCGTATACACCTATTCCTGGTTATCCGCCGATTTCTGCTGATTCAAATTTTGCTGCGTATCCACCAGTACCCGCATATCCACCCGTTTCTGATATGCCAACTGTTACAACAAATCAAACGCTAGCTCAATTGGCAGATATTGCAAATAATAATGACACATCTCTACCAAATAATTGTACTTTGCTTGAACCAGGTGTAATTAGGGATCCAATAAACTTGTGTTATGCGGTTACAAGTGATATCACGGTACAACCTCTTTTAAAAGATGAAGTTTCTTCTACAACTACATAATTTCTTTTAAATTTTAATTAATGTTTAAGTAATAATTAGGGATGTGCCGATTATAACTTTGGCCGACTAGCCGATTAGTAGGTTGTAAAAAGGCCGACTAATCGGCCAAGCCGATTACAGTTTAAGGGATTTCCGTGACGCTTCGTTTACAGCTGAATCGCGCGCAAATGCCAGCGTTGCCAATTCTACGTCTTTTTACGTAGATCTACGTATTTTAAGCCTTTCCTGCAAACCTACGAACTTTAGTCCCACAATCTACGTATTTTCTATCAAAATTGCTCAAATTTGCAAGATAATCGCTACTCAACTGTGTAAAACGAAACGTCTTGCCGTAAAAGTGAATCTTAACCTAGTATTTCGAACTAAGATTTTGACTTCGTTTAACCACATGTAGATAATGTAAAAACTAACAATTATCTGTAACGACTACTGGAATATTATTTTTGTTCGAGGAGATATCTCTAACCAAAGTTTTTTAAATTATCGTTTTATTAACTTTTACCTATCCTACTCTCTTCATTATACTCAAAAAAAGTACGTAGATCTACGTAATTTTCTGGCTTACGCCTTTTTCAAAATCCGAGTTGACAATACTGAGCCGGATAGTCGGCGCTCTTTGCCGATTAGTTACCGACTAGTCGGAACATCTCTAGTAATAATGTGTTATTATATGTACCGCATGTAATATATTAAATAAAATTAATTAAATATACATAACTTTTGTTTTATTTTGTAACCCCGAAATAATAAATTGCGTATTTTAAATTATATTGCTGCGGCTTAACGTAAAACTTAATTTATTCTGGTAATATTTAATTAAATAAGGAACGCTAAAAACCTATCCTAAATCGAAAATCATTTCAAGATATTACTATTCATGGGTGTAGCCACGGTGGGGCAGAGTGGGGCTCTCTGACTTATAAGGTACCTAATCAAACCTAAAAAACTTAATTATCTAGATATTAACTAGGGATGTAACGGAGGTGGTTTTATCGGAATCGGAGTCGGAGTTTTCAAATTTGGTTTATCGGAGTCGGAACCGAACCCGGAGTCGGAGTTAAAGGCAGGCCTAATAAAATAAAATAGTAACTTCAAACTTTAATCAGTCATCCTCTTTAATAATAATTAAAAAGTAACAAGCCTACATATTATGTCATCATATTACAATATGGGCTTTTAAAATAAAAATAATCCTTCAATTTTTAACAATAGCAAATTAAATCAAATGAATTGACTCCAAAAGCAGCAAATTATATTTAATATAATAAACATAAACTTTGCAGCTTTGTCTCCGGTCAATCTATTTCATCGTCTATATCTGGTGGACACGACATATATTGACGGCCAACCGATTTAAGGGATTGGAATTTTGTATTTCCTTTTCAATAAGGGACCGTCACTGATATGCTCCGTTCACACTTGTCGGCTGTCGGGTCCGGATTTTAATCGTATGTCGGCGCCGTAATCGTATACGTTTTTTTCTTCGTAATTAATTCTTCGTATTCAGTAGCATGTACAGACTTTAAATGACCTTTTAACGAAGTAGTCATACCTCCCTTTCGTGAATATACCTTCTCACAAAATTTGCACTTTGCTGTATCTACACAAACTGCAATGTAGTTCCAAATAACTTTTTGGCTTCATTGTGCCATTTAAAAACAGATAACTTTACTTGAAACGCCGCACAGAACAGAACAAATCAATCATCCATATTGCATAACAAACAATGAGTGAGAGTAATCGACGACTGAAAACTCGTGGAGAGAGAGAGAGAGAGTATCCCACGTGACATGTATGAACCTGTCGCAACCACGCGCCATCGCGTCGGCCGCCGCCGGTATCCCCTATGCTTCGACCTCCGATTTAAAAGTGTCGGAACCGGAGGTACAATTTCAATCGGAAGTTCCGACTTATCGGAGTCGGAGTCGAAGCTCCGTAACATCCTTAGTATTAACTACAATACTTAATATCCGTAAGAAAGTTCACACTAGACAGTCGTCAGTCGACACAAAAAAAATAACCGGGGTAAAACCGCGGGTATAGTTTGCTGGTTACATATTGTTTTAGACTGCTGCCCCACCCTGAGCCCATGGCTGGCTACGCTCACGTTACTACTATTAGACTTTTTAAACTCTCGTTCGAGAATACTGTTAGATTATTGATATATTTTAAAAATTTTAGCAAGGCAAAAGTCTGGACAATACCAACTTGGTTCTCATTCGTATGGATGATATTATCTATGGTGTCGCTTCATTCGATTTTTCTATTACATTCGTACTGTAGCACAAATACCGAGTTGATACCTTCAGCTAATGTTAATAAACATTGCTTTATGTTGTAGAAATTGATTTCTAACACGATTTAAATTTTATGTAAAGTTTCACAAAATCAAACAAATTTGAATGCATAATTTTTAAATACTCATTTCACTTTACAATTATAATTTCAACAAATTGAAGCAAACCATAGTCCTGCGTTGTTAGATTATTGCCTATTATCAATTACTTATGCATTAGAATTCATGAATACAGGGTATCTCATAATATTTTGTGATTATCTATTGGTTTGACAGTTGACACTTGATGTTTTGCTGTGAGGTGTTTTTTGATATTTGATAAGTACTATGTTTATTTTATATTAAACAAAACTGTATTAAATTTACTATGTCGGATCCAACAATACAGACATTTTGTTGTCATCGTTCAGGCAAAAATGAACAAATGGCAGTGAAGATTATGAGTGAATTCAATTCGGATTCCTATAATGCAGTATGTTTAGCATCTTCTATAGTTGGAATTATCGGTGCTATATATCAAGTGAGTATATTTTAAGAAATTATACAACTTAAATATTCAAAAACCGGCATTTAATCCTAATTTAAAACACTAATATTTTTCGACACTATAGATACTCCCTAGAGAGGATAAAAATGAAAACCACAGATGGCACTCATTTTCATCACGTCGCGGGAGAAGAATAATTGTGTGGTTGGCTGTTGCAGATTTTTTAGCATCATTAGGTACTTTTCTTTAGTTTTTATATTAGACCATTTTAATATTAAAATTATTTTTATTTATATAACATTTTTTACAGGAGTATTAATAAGATCTATTTCATGGCTTCGGTACAAAAATATAATGCCAATGGCAAATGATGAAATCAATGTTCTATTTTGTGCCATAACTTCAGTGAGTTTTTATTATTATTAAATAAAAAATAAAAAGAGTTCTAGAGATATATTAAAGTATTTATAAATTTTGAATTAGTAGCATAGTATGCAAGCCGTGTTTCTTTACAGGCTTGGACACAATATTTTTATACAGCGACATGGCTTTGGACGCTATTTTATGCAATTGATACATGGTTAACACTACAAGGGAGAGATTCAAACTCAACTTTATATCACTCAATCGCTTGGGGAATTCCTGCTGCTACTACTAGTATAGGGCTTTCTATATTGTATATACCTAATGCTACGTAAGTATAAGCTACTATAATTTACTTAATTGACAAATTTATATAGATGACTTTGTACAATTAATATTTTTATGTATTGTAGAATTGTTACTTTAGAAATGTTTTGTGGTGATATTTTTACAAACTCTTATTGTACAAAATTTTAATTAATAATGTATCTTTCAGTTGTCACAATCTGGATTCATTAGCATCAACATTGTTAAAAATATTACCAAATTATTTTGCTACTTATGTGCCAATAGCTGTTGTCATGATTGTTAATCCTATTATGTATTTGAAGGCTGGTAAAGATGTAGAGCTCGCTGTAGCATTACCTTTGGCTCAGGTAAAGCATATTTTTTATTGTTATTTGTATTAAATCTATTATGTTTGTTACCATGTTTTATTTAAAAATATATATTTTAAATTTGCAGTTTACAAGTAAAGAAAGACGTTTGGTGGATGCCATCAGAATTAAATTCTTTCTAATCAATGTTGTTTTCTATGTTTGCTGGTTACCTAACCTTATTAATGGTATTTTAGTATGGACTATGTGGTTTAATATGCCAGTCAGGGTTGTTATTACTATTTGGTATATTATGGTTAGTATACTTTAAAAATGTTCTATAGAATATTCCAGATTGTTAGAAATTTAATAAACATTAAGGAAACATGAAATGTAAATGTTATGTATTTTTTCAGGCTCTAACGAATCCAATGCAAGCATTATTAAATGCATTTGTTTATCGAAAATGGAGGTCGAACAGTGGCAGTGTTACAATAACATCTTTCTTCCGTAGAAATAATACTGACAGAAAAGAAGAGGAAGATTATCTTGATGAGCGATCTCCATTATTAGGGTTAGAACCTCCACGTTCGCATTTGACGCCTATGGTTCCAACGTCCAGTATTAATAATTATGCCACCATATAGAAATGCAGTATTAATAGAATGATGTAGACAGTACTATAAAAGCGTTTACTGTAATTAAGATAATAAAAACTAGACTGATTTTTTATTTACATATAGATGAATGTTATTAATTGTTAAAGATATTAATATTGATAAGAATATTTACTAAGTTCGTTTTTTTCATAGTTCCTAAGCTAATATTTAGAAGTATTTTTATTTAAATTATTGATTTGAGTTATTGGTTAATAAATTTTGATTTTAATAAATCTATTTTTAATTGTAATATTACAAGTAGATAGGGGAGAGGTAAAATGAAATTATTTTGCTTATAATTCCCGCTACAACATTCAGTAATTTGTCTCGGCGCGTTTCGCCACTTCACGTGGCATCATCAGGATACGTGCGGTCGCCTCGGCTTCGCTTCAACGACTGAGGTAAAATAAAAAACCGAATTAATCCATGGTCTTAACTCTATATTAAGAATATTATATATGATTCAATTTAAAAATATATTAACAACATTTATCACATAAAACTCATGGGTAGTCATGACACATCATCTGGTGGGGCCATTGTTAAATCGGTGACATCTTTTACTATCATATGTGCAATTTGCCACGCCATTTCCTCTTCTACTTGTGACGAACTTGGTACTAATTTATTAACCATTTTCTTTAACACAGATTTTCTCTTTTTATCTGGATCAGGCTCTAATTTCGATTCAAATCTCCCCAAACTATTAACTCTCCCAAGGTTTAAACCATCTTGCCTCTTTCTCTGCCATAAAGAATCTGCATTGTAAAGCTGGTTTGAGTCTATAGTCATGTCAGGTACAGAATAATTTCTCTTTCTCCTTTCAAAATGTGAATCGCCCATTGCTAATAATGTATTTTGTGTGCTGATACTAATTTCACTGCTGCAATCTGAGTAGGTTTTCTTATGGCTTCGACTATATTGGTCAACAGAATTAATCATTTCAGAAAGATACTTGTAATAAACTTCAGAGTCTAAAAAGTTTTTAACATAATTTGACACTGTTTTATATACAATTTGATAAGGTAAATCAAAACAATTATGCAATGGTCCTTCTTCATGACAAATATCCTCTTCAACTTTGAGTCTAACTTCTGTGGAGAAGCCTATAGGACTAGTAGCTTGGAGAGAAAAATATTTTTGATATAAAACTATGGCATCAGTTTGAGCTTGGTCAGCACCTGGTGCCTGATCACCAGTTACATTATCCCTAAAGTACATTATAGCTATTAAAAATTCTAAGAGCAAACTACATGACTCTTGTTCCAAATATTCTGTGAAGAAAAATAATATTGGATCATTGTACAGAATGTCATTAAGAGTTAGAGAGCCATTGGTCAGTACATCTAATTGTGCTTTTATATAAAGTGGGCTCTTCTGAAAACCTTCAAAATAAGTAGAGTTCATTTGGTAGAACACAATCTCTTGTACCGGTTTAAAGCAGTCTTCTTGTATGTGGCCTTCGGGGTGACAAATGTTTGTTATGACCATTTTTCTTATATTATCAGGAAGATCTAGTTTATGTGGTGCTTCTAGAGCTACATATTTCTTAAATAAACTTATAGCTTCTTCAGTTAAATTTGTAGTGTTGTGATTTTTACAGTCTGGGCAATTTATGTTGCTACAATTGTGACAACTATTTAGTGACCCTATAGTATCATATTCCTCATTTTCTAATTTACAACTGTATCTCCTGTTTAACTGTGTCTTCGTTTCATGATTATTCTGCACATCAAAACTTTTAGTGCGTTGAATTTTAGAGTTATTACTGCTTGATTTATTTATCATATTGTAAGTCATACATTTTGTCTTAAAATTCTCAATTTCAATCCAACATTTAATGAGAACAATGTGACCAGTTGGTTCCATATACTGTATGAAATATTTTACACTCATTTCGTTTGATACAACATCGCTTAAACTCATTGTTAATCTTGATATTTTATTAAAACATTTGCTAAAATCTGAAAAAATTAAATACCCACTTATTATATAAAATAAAACAAAATTGTTCATAAATGTCAATATCATCCCAATAAATGAGGTATTCTGTATTTGATATTTACATCATATCATTTTTGATAAATCACTTCAAATTGTAATTATTGCAAGTAGGAATCACATACCTTCGTTTTCATCTATTGTTTCCAATGAATAATTATTACGTTCATCGTCAAGCCTTTCAGGCGGTCGTACAGGGCAGCCTGATTTACCTTTAGCTAAAAATATAATAATGGCTATTGTTTAAACCGATTATACTAAAAAAAATATTACTACGTTGTTACATTACGATTAAAATGTAGCTTACCAGCACTCTTCCAGAACTTTATCATTTTATTAACAGTTAAGCACCTCGTGTTACATTTTTATAATATTTTAAACTAACCCACAAGTAAATCCTAAAATATTTTTAAAATATATAATGTAAACAATAATATTGGAAAGAGAAATCACATACTACGTCAGATAAACGTCAGCCTGTATTTTAATTTTATTGCCAGTTACAATAACTGTCAAATTGATGTGGAATTTGCTAAATAAATACTTTTTTTTTCATATTACTATAGCTACTTCTATCCTGTAAGTTTAAATAAAAATGTATATACATCGGGAAAAAAGTTCACATGATGATTAGTCAAGCAACACCAAAAATTAGCATCTTCACGACTATAAATCTAAGGGAAAGCAGTCAGTAATTATAGAGGCAAATAAATATCCAACGCATCTTTGAAATGTTCTTCATTACAGGTACTGTGACGAATTTTCTTACCCGGGTTTCTTATTTTATGGGAAATATGTCAAGTCTTCAGAGTAAAGCTTATATTTACGGCTGTGTAAATTAATCATGGGATGCATTTTCGAAACAGGTATTTTTACACAGTCAAGTGCATTTCTCGTGTACGTCTAATCCTATATTTTTAAAGGATGATTAGAGTATAGTAGAGTTATTATTTTTCTGAAAGTTAATGCAAACTAATTTATTAGTATTTATGATGACGGCATATCAAAGATTTTTTATTGAATTGCTGCTGGTAGGTAGATTCAACGACTCAATGAACAAATTGTTCACGGTCCTTACGCAATAACATGAGGACGCGTTGCACTTGTAGAGGCTATCGACCTGCTCGCTGTTACTTGAAAGAACTGTTATGTTGTTGGAAATAACTTTGCCTCGACCTGCGCAGGGCAACAAGTTTGCCAGTCGCACCTATCATTTGCTAGCGGGAAGAAGTCGCAATCTTGCGCATCATTTTTGCAAAATATTAACTAATAAATATTGTTTGCCGACCTAAATTACCAAAATGTTTATGCATATTATAACAACTTTAGCCTTTCTATCCACGATCAATTTTAGTTTCGCTGTAACGATAAATCAAAAACAAACCGGCGAAACTAATATTCATGTAAACGTGAAAGATTTTAAAATTATAGCTCTATTGAAGAACACAAAGGAAGAATATATGGTGAGATGTTTTATATATAGCATGTATTATATCACTTATGGACTTTTTGGTTTCAGTTCAGAGTGGGATAAATACATCTGAATTAACAGGAATACGTATAATATTATTATATTACAGGACTACGATTATGCGTACGACTACTCTGAAATGACGATTAAACCACAGAATAGTAGTACTGTCTCCAGTTTATTGCATAAGTTAACGACCGAAGCGTTCCTTGAAAATTCTACTGAAACTACTACCCAACAAGTTGAAATGACTCCACCTGTTAAAAATACATCAGTTGCCATGTCTTTACAAAATGACACCATTGAACATAACACCGAGACACCAGTGACCACTATCCTTGCATCTCTTTCGCCATCTGAAATCTCGAGCACCGAAGGGCAGGGTATAACGTCGACTCGTCCTGGATTAAATGGAACAGAGTGCAGGAAAGGTTTTATAGTTAATAAAAAGGGAGAATGCGAATTAAAACTCCAAAATAGTAGTACTAATGCGTAAGTATATATATGACATTGTTCTGGTTCTGAATGCTCGCTCATGATTTTGAAGTGTTAGTTAATCACAAAGTTGATTATCTAAAATTATTTGTGTTCTAATAAAAACTTCTTTAATGCGTCGCAACACATTGTCATTTTGAATTTATTATAATAAATGCAAAGCCAAACTAAGACAGGTTGTTTATGCATTTAATGCAAAACTGATCTATTGGAATCAGGTTTCTATCGTAGTTTATTTTCAAGACAGACCAGCGCAACAATTTACAACGCTCGCAATGAAAAAATAGTACTCAGAACATTTACAAATACTTTAAAATAAAAAAATGAATAATTTGTTTTATCTTTATTTTCAGATTATTGAAGTTAGTCAAGTTGTCTCAAAAATTAAAATTAAGGCGTGAGAATTGAAGACTTTGATAATAACTGAAGACTTTTATAGTTTTTTAGTACATGGGTGATTCCGTTCTAACTGTGATTTTTTTGATTAAAAATTTCAAGATTTTGGAATGAAACTTTTTTAACTTATTTATGAATATTATTTATCTATTTTACTCTAAAAATATAAATCTGAAAGGATTTTACTACAACTTCAAAGCGTTAATAGCGAGAAATAAATTTCAAATTTTCCGTTCCACGGTACTGACTTATTTGTCCACAGTACTGACATAAAATAAATTTGGTAGAAATTCTTAAAGAAAATGGTCAAATTTATTCATTAATTATGTTTTAACATTTTTAAACTCTTTTATAATATTTATTGTGACAAAAAAAATACACAATTTACAGGTAAATTCTAGAAATGGACATGACACGGTACTGACATTCAAGTGATATATTAAAAGTTTTCTCTGAGTGGCAAGTTATATTATATAAAAATAATGTTGAAATATGTTTATTATTATCCAATTAACACAAAAATTTCATTACTAGATAATTAATTAATGAGAAATGAGAACAAACAATACAGGACATTAAAAATCACAGTTAGAATGGAATCACCCACATATTTAATAATAGATAGGGGCTTGAAATATTTATTGGATTTTTACTGTTCAATTTTTAGCTTAATTTGTGATTTTTCTTTTTAGTATATATTTAGGTAACAAGAAGTTTTATAAAAAACTTAGGAAATATTATTTAACATAGTATTTAATAATTTCTAACAACTAAATCTTAAATTGTTCCTAAATTAGAGGCAATCAATTACTAACTTGTTTTAAGTTTGTCATGACGTGGCATTTTGTAAGTGTTTTGTTCTAAAATTAAATTAAACATGGCCATATTATATAAATCATGTTATGTGAAATTAAAAAAAAACAACAATATTTAATTTCAATTGTTTTAATTGTGCTACCTACAGTAATAATTAGCCGGTGTTTACATTGTATGTATCGTACACCCAAATATGGGTCAGCAGCCATAATTAGTCAATATAAATAGATATTGATTTCTTTCATATTCTTTAACCTTATTTTACACAGTTAAAATAGGAATTACACAGATATCTAACCATTGTATATATTAAAGATGCTCATGAATAATAATTTATACTTTGAACACAATAAAGGAGACACTAATAAAACTAATTATCAGACATTAAAATAAAAACACACACAATCACAACAGTAACGACAATTAAGACTTATGTGGCGTTTAACCGATTTATTCCACTGCAATCATTACAAGGGTTACAAAATTTTAAAAACATACATAGAAGGATGATAAGTAGCAAGTCTTTTTATTTTATTTATTATAACTACAGTTTACATAGACATAAAAGCAGTGGTATAAATGCTCCTATAGTTATAAATACAGGCAATAATAGTGAACTATCATCTAAAGAGTAAGGGTCCGGCTGCTTTGGTCCACTAGCCGTTTGACTTTTACTCACAGGTTCATCTATCTCATCACTAGGTTCATCTACATCATTCTCCGGCCACACCATCGGAGGTAATTGAGGCACTTCATCTATTGTTCCTCTCATTACATAGAGTGCATTGATTTTAGGATTGTCTCTATAACCCTTGATAAACTCAACTTTAATTTTACCTCCTCTAATATCAGATTCTTCATCATTATAATACAATTTTCCATCTTTTATTTTATATTCTATATACTCATCATGAGCGACCCCCCGTCCAACTTTGTCAAATATATCTAAGTCAGCCACAATAGTATGATCACCATTCAACACTACGTCAAAAACTTTCATATTAGGTGCATTGAAATAGACTTCACAAAACTTCAGAACTAATACATATTCACCGTCTTTGATCGCTGGGATGTCATAACCGAAGGTAGTGTGGTGATAGCGTTCTGTTTGATACAGTATTTCGTCTTTAGGGTTCACTCTGCCTATTAAAACTAATTGTCTACCGAAATCAGATACTATTCCTGCTTTACTGTTCAATGGATCCTTTTCGTAATAAATACCATAAACGTCCGTATGTGCTGAACCTCCAGCGTTAATGGCATATATAATTTCTCCCAAACTAGTCGCATTTTGTACATTATTCAAAACAAGCACACATATTACTAGTAAAAATAATGAATGATTAAACATTTTGGTGACGAATGCAGATAGGATTAATCAATAAAATATCACTTAAAACTTTATATGGTGTTACTTTTGATGGCTTATTTGTTTACTATATCATAATTGACGTTAATTATGATTTATATATAATTATTTAAAACTATACAAAGTACTTTTTACCGGTGAAATACGCTTATACCAAGCATGAAGAAGACGGCAGAAACATTCTGGTAAAAAATATGTCAAGCTCAATTGACAGTTGTTGTTGATTTATTAAAGGTAAAGGGAACATTGTTCTTGCAGCCTAGTTAACAGTAATATTTACATTTTTCAAGTAGCATGACAAATAAGTGAAGAAATATAAATTTATAATTTTAATCTCGTACGTTATTCTCTAATAATGAGCTTGAATTTTAGCATTCTTTATCAAATTATTCAGCCATCAGTGTTGCTAGATATAAAAATATTAGTGATTATATAAATTTTATGGTCAATCTTTGATTAAAACGAAGTAAAATTTAAGAAGTTGCGCACCGTATTTTAAATTATCTTCAAAACTTTTTATTTAATTACATTATGTAGCTCTTTAATATATTGAGACTCAAATATTTTAAAGGAAAGTTAGCTGTTTATTAGACAATTTCCCTAGAGGCTCATTTCAGATTATGCTCAACTAAATTACTTTTATGGGTATGTAAATGAACACTCACGGTGCTGTAAATAATAGTCGAAGTAATTTAGTTTGTATTTTCCTAATTTGTGTATTTTATACCAACGTTAATAATGTACTATGTTTACCTGCTGACACTACTTGCGCATAGTAATAGCTATTTATTTTAATAATAAAAATGTTTTTAGTTGTATAAAAAAAATGTATAATTTTCAATTGAATGTTTAAAACAATTTTTCGAAGTCTCAATTATTCTGTATATGACACAAAGTTAATGGGACCTCTGTGGTTCTGTACAACAAGGGTTAATGAGATTCACGAGGGAATTATTAAGTTAGCCCTTCGTCACGTTAAAACCGGGCTCGTTGCATGACAAAAGCTTTATGTCTCTTTACTGCTTTTCTGAATCACTACTAAATAATTATTGGTAAAAATTTTAGTAGGCAGGCCATAAAAGTAAAATAATGACGTGGGCGAGACTTCGACGTTGATCTCTAGTTAATTAAAACTTAATTGAAATTGTTTGTTATTAGGTTTTATTCCCATTAAATCTCTGTCAGGTAGTTATAAAAGACGCAAAAAAAAAAACAAAGAAATGAGCGGAATAATTATTATAAGTTGGGAAATTAAATAAAAAGCGAGATAATCGATAACTACAAATGTAAGCTTTAGAAATTAATTATTTTATTTAAAATAATTAATAATTCTTGTAGGTTTTTTATGATCTGTAAATATGGTTTCTTTTAATAGAATGCAGTCTTCTTCATTTACTTTATACGTAGTATCGATGTATTCTTAATCATAAGTAATTAATTACCATTTAAATGTAAATAAGTTTTCAATTCTAACGGACTTGATACTATATAACTTTCTAGATAATTGTTAAACTCCTGAAGAAACTTTCGCAATATGCAAATGGAATGGAAACGATTCGAAACAATTGAACGATACTAAAAACAAATCACATTTTTTATGTTTATACAGAGTTTTGTGTTTGTATCCATCTAATACAGAACAATAAAAGATAGTTCTAAAAGATAGTGATTTATTTTATGTTATTACTTGTATAAAGATGTAAATTAGGTGTTTTATTACTTGTAATTGGATGTTTATGTATACAATTTATCCTTTAATTTCTTGAAAGACTTTATGTGGCTTACTATCGTATCGATCCATTGTGGCTTCAAACTTTCGAATATTAAAATAAATTTTCATATGTCAATTTATTCTTTACCAAATACAAGAAATACTTCTAAGATTTAACGTATTATAGAAAATGGTTAAACTTTGACGATGTATGTATGTTGGATGGTTCCTAACGAATTGGAAGAGCCGATAAAGTTCTTCTTTCTAATACATTAGGCTTAAATAAAACTGTATCAAAAGTCTTTATTCCCTGCAAACATATCACTTAGCAATATGTATGAGTATAAATTAGCAAGATTTATTTTAAGACAGTTCTTTTTTAATATAAAAAGCAATGGTATTTGCATATTGAATAATGTAAATTGTAAATAATTTTTTAATTTGCTTAAAAATAAAATGGTTTAAAACTCTTGAATCGGACGAAATAGAGATTTTAAACGGCTGTTGATTTTACGTCTCAGGAAATGCCTACCTGTTTTCCTTTTGAAGCTCGTATAATTTTATAGTCCAATAAATATCTGCGAAATTCTAAAGTACTGATATTAAATTATGGAAAGACTAAATGGACAAGTATGATAATTTATTACGTAAATTGCGTCTCAGGTGTCCTCAATTAATTATGATCTATTTAAATTTCAATTATGACTAACCGATGATTAACCGCGTTCATATAGGTATGTAATACATAGGTGTAGAATTTTATTTCAGCAAAGGTCACCATTAAGCAAAGTGATCTTAACAACAAAACGGAGGTGACAATGTTGAAATGTAAAAGCCTTTGAAATTTATTATTGCACGCAAGTCCACTTTTAGTATTCCGGCATATTGGTTCCCCGCCGGAGACAACTGGGTGGGGTTGGTAGATTTGCGGGTAGCAATATTACACAAGGCGAGGTCACTGAAGCGGTTTGTCACTGCTGCTTCGGACGTGCCGTCGATACAGAGGGCAATCCCCTTATAAATTGTAACCTGTAAGCTTTAAAAGAAAACAGTTTCAATTTTTCACTCTCGCTGACACAAGCCAAGATTATCTAATTTACATGGCACCATTTGTAAGACGAATGGGTTTTATTTTCCAATATAATTTTTGACCAATAGATATTGCAAATGTTTTCTTTAAGTAATGACAAAACAAGGCTTGTGCAAATACAAATGTAAAAGGTAATTTAATCGGCTTTATTAATGTTGGTTTCACTTTACATAATAACATTTTGGTTATTTCCCTATAACGATTCCCTAAATAACGATTTTGATAACAATAAGCAAAGTTCTTATGTTATTTATGATGAAAAAAACAAAAGACTGATATATTGCTTAGGTTATTAATTAGATGTGTTATCCTGTAACTTGATATTAATTAACTTTGCTAGAGGAAGACGTAAATGCTTTTTCATTATAATGTTATCCGCTTTGATATGATTTTTCATACTATCTATACTGAAGTAAATATATATCAACAAAACGTATATTCACTATTATTCTGCATATATTTTTGTGAATTTGTTTGTAAGTTAAATGTGTAAATATGATCTGTGAACCTGAGTTCTGGTTTCAAGAACAAAGTGAATGGAAAATCGGGTGAGATAAGGCTGATTCATCAATCAAACTCTGAGTTGCTTTTCTGCGGAATAATGATAAGGGTTAACGGAAATTACTCCGTGAATACAGATCACGGCGAACTCTATTATCGAACATGTGAAATGCAAGCGTGATTTCGATGGAACAAATAGTACCTAATACTTATTTGAAACTCTTAATCTGCAACTTGATAAATGCATTTTACATATAAATTACTCTGTGACTGCTTATGTAATAAAATGAAGATGTTATTAATCAGGTCGCAGTAAGATGAAAGTTATAACCATCCGTTACATTACATATTCATGTATTTTGGATTCCAATTGAATGCAGTAGAGTGTATGCATTCCTAGTTGTAAAATCAAGCCGTGAAACTCAACTGATCTCAATAAAGTGAAAAAGGCAAAAACTAATAAACTTCAATTGTTCTATTTTAAAAAATATTTAATAATATATGTTTTTAATTTTATTATATTATTTATGCAATAACAAATAATATACTCGCGATATGGATAATATCTATAATAAAATTATAATATTGAAATCGGGTTTTCTATTAAGTTTTCTTTTAACGATTGCTGAATCGTTGCAAGTTAAATTGAAAGGGATCTAAAAGGGTCAGATGCTCGATTGTCTCAAGTTTTTGGCATACGAATAAGGGACGCATGTCTTATCAATATGCTGGCTAATTAATTGTGAACAGTTTTGGGATATGAGTTTACAGAAAGCCAAATATTATTCATTATAAAATAATTTAATATATTGCGTCTGTAAATGATCTAAAATATAACAAAAAGTTTATGTGTTGTAAACTATTAAGAAAATGCCAAAAAATATATTTTTTAAAATAATTATCTTTTAATATAATATGTAGAGTTTATTCTTAAGAAAACTTAATGCTCATTTATTGGTATGATTTTATTTCATGGTCAAACTATAAAAGTATATTCTTTCTGAAAATATTTTTAGTATAGATATATATTTGTTTATATTTACTATATGTATAATTTATCATAGAAAACAACTTTCTTATATCAGAAAAGAAATAGGCTCTTGTCTATTTGTAGATTTGTATGATTCTCAAGTTCTCCCGCCATCTGTCGGGGGTGGCTTCAGTGATACATCATGAACGGCCTTCGTGCCATTTATCTGTCATTTTCCTATTTCTTCCTTTTACTATAGAAATTAGGATATCGCTTGCCATTTTATTTTAGTCAGTAAGCATTTGTTTTGAATATTATTTAAAGGCGTATTATAGTGTACTAAATAATTTTGAATTTCAAATAACCTGTATAGAGAATGCTATAAGCAAGTCATAAAAACCTTCGGAAATACCATTTTTCTTAAGAACCATTGAAGAGCTCTCCACGCGCTCTTGTAAAACAAATTAATTCAATATTGATTCAATGAAATTAAATCAAAATCTTCGACAAACATAATTCTATCGTACTGCTAAAGATCCAAACTCAATCTCGACTATTGTTATACATAATTAAAATTATAGATGGATTCAAAATTATTTTCCTAAACTTTTACGTTTTTCAAAGTTAATTCAGTTTCCAATTTATTCAATTATTATTCGTGTCGAGTTTGTGTTTTTGATTTACACCTTTAATTTCAGTTATTTGTACATTTTTAACAAAGGACTATTGTTAATAAAATCAGAAGCATTACTAAAATAAATTGCAATCCATTCAATCTGTACAAATTTGCATTTTAATAAAGTTCACAAATAATTCGAAATAAATAAACGTTGATGGCTTGTAAAATATTCCATCAAGCGAGTAGTCCAGGCGTCGGGCGAGGCTATTTGGTCCATTCAAACCCTCGTCTGGTTATTACCCGCTTCATTGATAACACGAATAGACACGCGACATAATTTGCTCACTCCCATTATGCTTTCTCACCAATTTTACACGGCCTGACATTTCCATTATTCAATACATACATTCATATTTGGTTAAATAAATTTAGAATATGTAATCAAAAAATATTTTCTAATTCATTTTAAATCAAAAATGTTCATCTCTATACAATGAAAAAGCTCACAACAACATAGAGAAGGGAAGCTTCTTTTAATTAGAAAGTTAAGCTCAACTCAATTTCTTGTCTTAGTTACAAAACCACTTAAGATTCGTTTCCTACAAAGTAAATCTTAGCATTAATACCTCTTTCTTTCTGTCTATTTTTGTTTTTATTGTAATTCAATCAGCAAAGAGTATTTATGATTAATATTTTATTTATTTGTTAAATAAAAACAAAAACAGGAACCCTTTTAACAAAACAGTCTAGAGTGACATTCACGTTTCAATAAAAGCGGAGAAAGAAAAGATTGCCGCTATTAGTGAGACATTCTGGGAATAGTTGTACAGGGAATGTTTAGTAAGTTAGGCGTGAAATCACTGTCATTATGATAAACGTTACGGGCAGAATTTTAATCTACCGTGGTCTACTTTGTTCACGTACGATTTATTTCACTGCTATTTCAATTTTAAAACCATATGAAATTGTTTTCTTCCTCTTCCAGTTTCCTTTAGTGATGTAATGAAATCTTTACTTATATGAAACCATTTTGAATAGGAATTGCCCTACTTTAAACTAAAATAAAAATCCTGCCAATTATCACTATTGAAGTTGATCTCTTTTCTTTAAGGCCTAATTACGTATGATTATAATAATCTAGCATCCCTTACTAATATAAATGTGAAAGTGCGTTTGTTTGTTACCTTTTCACGCAATAACTACTGAACCGATCATCATGAAACTTTGTACACATAGTTTTAGAGGTTCTAGAAGTAACATAGGATACTTTTTATTAAAAATAAATAATTATTTATTATTGTTGGCGATCGCAACCTCCTTTTGATTTTTATAAATTATATTAAGATTTATAAAAAATACGACTGTCAATGTCAAGCAGTCCTAATAAAAATTGAGAAGCAAAAAGTGAATTTTTCTTTTGCACGGACTCAAATCCTTCTTAATATTATAAATCATCATCATCATGAAACTTTGTATACATGTTTGAAGGCACTAGAAGTAACATATGATACCTTTTATTTTAAAAAAATATTTATTTTTTACTATAGTTTCAGCTGTTTGGAATTTTTCTATATTTATTTTTATTTCCGTCTGTCATTTTTATATATGCAGTATAAAACTATTGTATTTGAATTTTTGAGGTTAGGTTTATTGTGGTTAGATGCAACTTTATTACAGAAGTGTGATAGGCATTCTCTGTTGCCTGAAATACGAAACAACTTTAAACTTCATAGTACTTTATATCTTCATTATTACGCAGACGTAGTCGCGGGCAACAGCTAGTTATTACATATTAACTCAAAGAAACATAACTTTATCAAAGTTATTCTAGATCAACAATATATTATATGCCCGGTATTTCGTTAATATTTTCCATTAGTCAAAGTTATATTTTTAGCCACATCCATCATATAAAATAGGTAAGTCCCAGTCAAGTCAATATGGGATTGGATGAAATAACATTAACATTTCACCATCTCCAGATGCACGAATGATTTTAATATTAAAATGATTTATTTTAATTGAAATTGTAAATATCTTTTAGTTATTATTATAAAGAAAGTGCACATTGTTATTTTATTATAACTTCACGTTCAAGAGAAACATAAAACTTCTTTCTTACAAGTAATAATAAACTTGGCTAATGTTGTTTTAGAACAAATAACCTAGTTTGCAGTTACGGTTACGTGAAAAAATTCTTAATCCAAAAGATTCACATTTCTAAAATGAATAACAATTATTTTTATATTCTACAATTATTATTTTGTGTTTCAATATGTATAAAATAAAAGTAACAAGAAGGAAATGTTGTTATTGCTAAGTCGGACAAAGGAAAACCTAAAAGAGCAAACAAAAATACTTAATATGAAAACAAAACCATTGTTTATATGAATTTTACGTTTGTTTATTTAATTCGAATGAACCTTTGAAGCAGCCAAACCTAACTCAGAAATTCTGTTTGTTACGTCTACTGTTTGATGCTATACCGAGGCAAATGTAAAATTCATTGAAAATAAAGCGCAGCTAATCTCATATTGATCTCCAAATGTGACATGAATATATGGAGTTCGTATTCGCTGAAATTTACCACAAAGCCTGAGGATTAACTGTTATTAGGCATTTTATCGCTCCAATCTTTGCTCATCCTTCACTGTTTTTTTATTTGTCATTCTTCTTTTTTAAAAGAAGTAATCTGAAGCATCATTTTGTGATCAATATTAAGGGATCAGAAATCTTTTGTTACTAGTATTTATTATGGGTTTAAATGATCCGATCCGTCACGCATTGTGTGTGACCATATTCTAGATAAACATGTACTTGTATGTAACAAGGTGACAAGTGACTATTCATTTTTCTTTCGTGTCATTCATTTGAGTTGTTGCCACTAGCGTTACACGAGGTAGCAGCTTTTAACTTTCGGGAGCGGATGACTGATTACATCTCATTTATCCCTTTTCCCTGTATCCTCTTACCATTAGGTTTTACAGGGACACCACTGCTAACATATAAAAATACACTTTTACGGAATTTATATACAAATTCAGTTTTGTTTTCTTTAAATAAATTATATTGATGGAATTTGTATCGGATAAATATTTACGTAAAATTTAAGTTATAAGTAGCTTCTTTGTAGAAAAGTTTTGTTACCGAACGCCGCTTCAGAATTGATTCGGGGAACGGAAATTAACATAACTCGTGTCTGTTGATGTGGGAAAGAAAAGCTTTTTAATCAGTATTAAACAATTATCAATTTATTAGTTAAGATATAGAGTATAGGATCAAGCTATTGTGTGCATTCGTATAATCAATACGTTTTAATTTAAATATAATTTATACCATAAATACATAGATTACAAATTAAATAGTTACTGAGACACTATTTACAAAAGCTTTATGATAAAGTATAATAACAATTTACACTAAAAATATTAATAATGTAATACAGTATTTTAGATTTTTTTTACTAGGAATAATAAAAACAGTATGTATAAGTATATTGTAGAAGTAGACAGAAAGTTGTTATCGCCGCTCTAAATTTAAAATAATCTTTTAATTCCATTTCTATAGCAATGTGCTTGGATTATTCCATATCTAAGTAAAAGTTAAATCGAGTTGCATACACGCAAAGGATTTTATTCTAAAGCCAAAGCCACTTCTGCAAATGGGCTTTGTGAAGAACTTTGATAAACATACATCAGGGTCCTTTAGGCCACGGAGAGGTTTTGTTCTGATAACAGTGGTGCCTCAAAACTTCTGGAATCTACAAGATTGATGAGGTTTATGATAAGGACGAGTTTTAACGCTCAAGTATTCCTGTAATTTAAAACTTAAAGACTTAACAATAGGGTTGATGTTAATAAAGCGTTATAAAATTTACATTGTTGTTAAACAACTGTTTTATTAAAACGATGTAAACAATCTGTTCAATTAATTTATTTTTCGTTCCTTTTTTAATGTTATTATTAGTTTTGATAATCAAGGATTGCGTTTGGTTTTATATTACGCTTATAACAATTAGGGTAATGGTACTTAACAAAGGGTCTTATATAAAATAAGGTGTTAGGCCTTGACAGGGTTTTTGTAGTAATATTTCGTGTTGTCGTCATGATGGCTTGTAAATCAATTTCGGCTTGAAGCTGGAAATTTGACACAGATTGATGATCTAATAACCACGTTGCCTGTGTACTTACATACTTGTATAGTTTTGTTCTGATGTGCTTAGTTTTTAAATTTTGTTTAAATAAACAATAATACGCTACGATGGCCAATGGGCCAATGTTTACAAATTCAATATATAAATTGCTTTTATACATTGTAAATGAATATTTATGTTTTTATTCAAAGTGTGTCCCATTTATTGAATGCAGCATTCTAAGAGCAAATATATGATTATATTCAATATATGATAAATATACAAAAACATGGTATAGGTATAACTATTAATTAATTTAATAAAGTTTTGTTCATATTGTTTTTACGGCACAAATAACCAGTTTTATTATTATTTGATTTCTCCCACGTACACGGTGCGTGTGTATCGTGCGGGGGCGTGTATTTAGCTAAGATCATGTAGGATCCGAAAATTGAAACAGTAGGGATAGGTGGAGTGAAAATGCTGGTGTAGCATTCATAATTAATATTCGTAACTAAAAGGCCATTACTGTTTGTTACTACCCTTGGTTTACAAGCAACGATTAAGCATAGTCATGTAGTTATGTATGATATTATACTTACAATTGATTGTATCAAAATAAATAAATAATGTCGTAAGTTGATTTATATATTATAACAAACTATAATAACTAGCTTTAAAATAATAAAAAATAATAATAACATGGAAATTCAATTAAAGCAAAGAGTTAATATTTTTTAACCATTCTAAGGCGTTACAGTTCATAAGAAGTTTTAATAGGCACTTTGACTTTGATGCGAGTTAGTATTTAATTACTTTCTATACTCAAACGGGACTTTATTGAACTATGTGGAGGAAATTTACACAACACCGTAGCAGAGGAATAAAGGAAATCGATATTAAAGTTCGCGTTCACCATAAGTCGAGAGGACAACCGACAGACAATAATATAATTAATGTTTTGGGTACAACTGTTTGCTTTTACTGTCTATTAATTGTATATAAGGTGCCTAAACTGTGTGTTTGTGAATCAGCTGGGATTTGCCCGCCGCAGTCAGTAAGCGGCGTGTTTTTGGTCAAACGCTAATTACTAAAGTCGTTTATTTAGTCAGTAAATGACATAAATTTTGTTAAAGCTATTTATAATTTACTAGCTAATAAGTTAATTGGGATTTTATGGATAATCCAATGCTTTAGTTACAGTATTGTTTGAGTTTATTCGCGAACATAATTTCCTATAAGTAGTTTAATAGAGTTTACGTGCTTACTATTGCGGGTTCAACAGCGTTGCAGTCAACGTGGTTTTGACGCGCCTGATAAAAATGTTCAAAATAAACACGGTAGCAATTGTTTTGATTTAAGTAACCTAACAACAATTATAAATCCTCTATTAAATTAACAAATGAAAGATATGAAATTGAAAGAGAGGTAAGAATTGTAATGCATAATACTTTTGTTTTTATGTATAAATATTGAACGTGCATTCAAATGAATTTAAAGATCAAATAGACCTGAAATATATGAACTATCCGAGCAGCTCATTTACATATGCAAAATTTAGCTACACTATGTATTAATTGTTTATGGAACTACTAAATGTGGTTACGTCAATTCAACATCTAACTCATAATTTATTCCTCGCACTGAAGGTGAAATTCAGAATGTATTATTTTTTAAAATGAAACATTAAATACTGAATTATTAGGGTAAACATTATTATGACAGTACAAAAAAGGACAAATATTTAATATTCTTTGAACACAGTTCAATTAATTAAATAAAAAAATACCTAATTTATACTGAAAAACTAATAATCCTAATTGATAAAAACATATTATTTATATTGAATCGGCAACACTATGTATACATATTTTGATGTAAAATCGCCTGATATTCATAATTTATTCTATCTACACTACTACTACTAACAAACACATGAATGCTGATTTAGTCGAGCATTGCAGCAAACACAAAAATTTGTACTGGATTGATTGTGATTTATATACATGTGTATGTAATTTTATATAGCACATAAATATTCCATATTTTTAATACAATTTTAAGGAATGTTTGATTTTTTTATTATAGTTTAATAATTCTAGCATTCAGGGCTATAATAAATAAGAACGTAATTATAAAACATAGCTAAGGGGCATTTCATCCTTCTCTTGTCTAGTTGAATTGGTTTTTTAATCTTAAACGTAATTGAAAATATATTATCATTATTTAATAAATAATGGTTAAAAAATAGCTATGAATAAATCAACACACAACTTAAAATATATATATATATATAATATCGGCATACATTATATTATTGATTTCAACTTAAATAAAGTAAAATATGGTACTTGGTGTAATAATTAAACTGTAACGTAGTATGCGCATATAAATGCCCTGAATTTAAGTGAGAAAATATGTTAATTACTAGAAAAAAGTGACACTAAGAAGACTCTAGAGTGACATGAGGTGGGTACCGGCTGTCAACAAATCGTCCGCAATGGTGATTCTGATACGTTTCAGTCACTGCCATCGTTAGGCACCCAGCCAGTTTTAACGTGAACCGCTCGCTTGCAACACGCTATCTCCGTCCCGTCTCTATTCGATTATATTCTGCGTAAATAATTCCGAACACGACGTGCTCTAGAGAACCAAAATTATGAATTATTTTCATACAACAAACTTATCCCATCTTATTAACATTCATAGGGTATCTTGAAAATATATGGCGCGCTAAATTAAGTTTTGAACTTCGAATTTGTGGTGTTTTTGTGATAACAGTGATGAAATCTAATGTCTTTAGTGTTATTTTTTGTCAATTATGTGCAGTTTTTTTTGCTAAATTATAAGTAAGTATGGTTATTGTTTTGTTAAAATATTTAAAAAAATATTATTATAATAAAAATATAAAAAATACACTTATTTTATTAACAACTAACGGTTTTTTTTAAAATTCAATAAACTCAGGTTACCTCAGTAATATACAATACATATAGTATGTATACAACGCAAAATTGGGTCACTCCCTACTATATGCATACCAGGACAAGAATAACAGTACTTTACTATCTTTAAAATATCAAACATATTAAAGTATATTTATAATATACATGTTTCGACAGGCGATCAATAATAATACATAAATACATATACAATTATTATTATTTTTTCATTAACTAATTCATTCATTTTATATTTTAAAAAATACGAAAATAATGACCTTGGTAACTAGTACCTACTTGAGTTATCTAATATTAAATCAGGACAGAGATAAATAAGCAGAAGAAAAAAAAAACAAATATAAAGCAGACATTCTATTTATCAACAATATATATAGCGTGTCTGTATTTAGATATATTATACTTCCTATTACTTCGAATGGGGTCCTTGTATTTGCCTACTTAATCATGTTCACTTCGCTAGAAGTTGGGCAGTTTCAATTGCAATCAGGATCGCTTACCCCTTACTAATCTGAAGAATGAACAACATGTTCCATGAAAATATATTTGCGTTACTCTGAAACTTACTTGAAAAACATCCGCGTAACCAAAGCAACTAAATTCGCGTTTGAAATCCGTAACAATATGGTTTATTTCATTATATTTTGTTAAATTCTCTCAGAAATATAAGTAAACATTTTCGGTTGTTTGAATTCATGCAAAACTTTAAATAAATTTTCCATGAGACTGGTACATGATTTCGTATACCTGTCTTAAACAAAATCTCTTAGAAGTTCTTTTTCGAATGAAATTGACAGGTCGCTTAACGCAAAAATATTGTTTAAATGTATCTCGAAGAAATTACAAAGCTTGATTGAGCTTTGAATGAATTTTTTGCGGTTATTTAGAGATCTATTTAACGAGTCTAAAGTATATTCAATTTTGGTGAAAATATTTGTAGAAATTAGAATATATAAACACACGACTACTGTCGACAATCTTTTATTTCAATCTATTAAATTCAGTGATAGGTTCACTAAGGTGGAAGCGTAGTCTTTTAATGCAGTATGCTCTATTTGATTTTATTTGACAATACAATTTGCATATCGGATATCGTAAAATTATACTTAGATGACCTGTTTATGTTTTCAGCATCGTTCTATTTTACGATAATGCCTCACTGACGTAGGGTTTTCGGTACTATTTGTAACCCGAGTATGTATGATCTATTCATTAATTTGAATTGGATAGCTAGTATTCTCGATTTGCAATATAAAGGGCGACTTTTATATTGATAACAAACTTCGTCCTTTGACGTTTTTGGTAAACAAAATACATAAGATTTTTTATCGCAAAAGATGAACCTGTCCTCTTCCATCTACGTCATTCTTGAATTTATCTAATTATGTTATGTAATTTCTGTAAAGATGTTTTTCACGTTTCGGCTGAAGCCTTTTAGGATTGTACAAACAGCCATTGTACGAGCACTGATTTAATAAATCGTTTCTATTTACAAAGAGTTATTTAAGTTAAATTGTAAAAAGTAAATTTAAAGGTAATTATGTGAATTATTTCGTATAAATAATTAGAGTTCTGTTATCGTTCAGTGGCAAAAATATTGTTCAATTGTCTTTAATTAGTTTACTCCACTCATAAACAAAGATGGGACAGGGCATCATTGCTAAATACGTCTTCTCCATAATTCATTAAATTCACAAAGAATTTTGCTTACTGCTTGAATTAGCTGAATAGCGTAATACCAAATTTAGTGTTAAGGTACATTCTCTTTCATTCATACGATCGGTACCATTACATAAAGGACTCAAAGAAGTCGTTTGCTTTCAGATTTTTAAAAAGGTTATTCAATATGAACATACGGAAGCAATCTCTCAAAAATGTAATGGAAATCGTCGAAGCGTGAATACAGAATCGATCACATTTCTAAATCAATATATTTTTGCTGAATTATTATATAAATTTATATTTTTATAGGATCGTTTACAACAGCCAGTATTTAATGAAGATTAATAGAGAGATTAATTAATAGAGATTTTATTATTATCTGATTTTGTAAACAAGGCCAATTGCATTGGCTGGCACACAGATGTGTATTGAATATTGAACATACTCATATGTATATTATGAAGGAAGCGGAATTGCGGGTAGCTAACCGAATAACTAATATATACGACTTCGTGGTTCCTTTGTTTTTACTATAATATTATTCTTCACAAGTATTTTTAAAAATTATTTCTGTATCCCTTTGAAAATAAAGATAATGTGTAATGAAATATGGGAAAGCAAAATGTTACATGTAAACAATCGTTTTATATAAATTGCCCAGAAAGCCATTAGTGTAACCATTATATTGATTCCTTTTAACTTATGATTCTATACGAAAATTGTAATCAAAGAGCGGAATAAAATTACAATTACCTTTTATCAAACGCATGATATTAACGAAAATAACTCATGTTTAAAATTATGAGACTGGCGTAATAATAAAATGAACTAAAATCGTTGTGTTAACGTGGCAGAGTAATGTTCATACGCATAAAAAAATTAAAACTCTTTTATGACCGTAATTTCTTTCCTCTCATAATAAATTTTACAGCGTCAACATTTTATAGGTAGATAATATGATTATGTCTAGGTATATTAAATTATTATTATTATTACTTTGATATTAGCTTGACATATGACTATACACCACCTGATGATAAGCTGGAGTGAAGTTCAAGAGTGAAGACAACTGTTACTACATAGAAATGGCAGCAGCGGTTGTCTCCACTATGCCGGCTTGAGAAGATATGCATATTCGCATTGCTATTTCTAACCTGAACCCAGATTTTGACAAGCAAAATACTTGTAAATGGTGGTAACTATAAAATTAATGTATTGCATCCACTAATGTGATTTTCAAGACACGACTATACTTGTATTAAAATTTAAAAATGATTATGGGATTTAGTTGTAATTGAAAATAAAATATAAAAATAATAAGAATGTTATTAGTCGAGTATTCATAAATCTTACTTCCAGAACGTGAATTGTGTACGAATTGAGTGAGCGAACATTTTTCAGCGGGAATTTGTATTATTGTATGACAAAGGCGGTTGTTGGTTGTTGGTTGTGACCTGCGACATGACGCGAGACTGACAGAGCTGTATTCCTTTTGTGTTATTTAGCTGGATAAATTATAGGGCTTTATGCCAAGCATTACGCCTTACCGCCTATTTGAGACAATTTTAACGAATGTTACGAACGTTTTGTTGACATTGACAGTTTAAAACTTGTAAAAGTCAATCTTTTAAAATTTACACTCTGCCATTTTAAATATAATTCAAAAGGACTGACGTTATTCACGAACATATATTTTTTTAAATTATGTAGCTACACGAAGACCAATATAGGTAATTATATATAATAAACAATATAAAAAAATATAATTCAAAACATGGGATTAAAGTAATCAATTAATATACGCAGTCTTAAATTTAAAAAAATCTAATAATTTTAGTACATAGCGAAATTGCTCTTAATTTGTGTTTTTGTGTGTTAAATCGTAATACGTGTATCTATTATCTTAAAGCAATAAAGGATTAACTATTATTATATGAAAAAATACGTGTACTTAATTGCACTTGAAATACTTAACTATAGATTGGACTAACAACCCTATGAGATGAAAAGGCAATAATCCTTGTGGGTTTTGCGATAACCATATATTTCACTGTTTCTCGTGTGAAAATTTTAACATGTTTACGAATATTCGAGTGAAATTCCTGTGATGTGCTTAGCTGTTACGATGTTTATCGTATAGACTCACGTGATTGGAATATATTAAGGGTTTTGGTCCTTTATCTGATTGGCTAGTCAAACCCAGCTCACTGTCGTGTGTCGAAAGTGTCGTTTTAACTTTTAGTTTTAGTAAAGAAAAGTTTTGCGAAAACTAAGCAGTCACTTGTCAGGTGAAATTTATTTTTTCACTAAAATTTTTGCTACTGTTTATTACTTATATGTTTAAATTTATTTATTTTAAACTCTAATATCATCAAAAGGTGCGATGGAGTATAGATATAATTTGTAAATATATATAAAATACTATTTAAACAGATGATTTTATACGCTATAAAAATTACGTAAACTTTTCATTTTAAAATTATTAGATACGCCATTCGTAAGTTTTTTTGCATTTAACACTGATTGATGGATATGCTTACACGATGTAATTGTATAAAACTGTTTTTACATATAAATGTCATCAATCAACGTATGCAGATATCTATCTGTTCTGGACGATGATAGCTATTTAAAATATGTTAAGACAATAATAAACTTAACGGTTATACGTTTGACTAAAAGATTTGTAAACTTTGTATGCTACAATATAAATATTAATGATTTTGTTACTAAAACAATAACAGAAACAAGGCCAGTCACGGGAAGTTATTCTCCATAGGACGAATATCTACATTTGCATAAGTAAACTAAGCATTGAAACAGGTAAATTTTCCTCGGAATCTGAAATAGCTAGTAAATACTTAAGTATGGTTTTAGGGATCCGTGCCCAAAGGAATAAATTGGTTTTATTAAATCATTTCTTTCGTTTATTTCAATAACAATAAATATAATATAAAATAAATGTTAGCGCAATACGAAAGAATTGTTATTCTTATTATTAGTCATCTAACCTTGTCTAAAAATCAATTGTGTTTTTATAGACGACCTTTATTCCTAGTTGTGTAAAATTTAAAATCGGGATCATAAAATAAACTATCTGTATCTTCTAGTGAAAACAGCATAAAATTAGCGATATGGATTTGCTTATATTAAAATACAATTTTAAAAAAGATATAAAGTTTTATGTAACAAATTTAACTTGGAATTTAGGTATAGCGATTCGGTTGGTTAATCTTTTGACCAACGTGCTAAGTAATTCTTCTATAAGTTTACGTGTTTGTAAATGTATCTCTTTCCACTAGAGACACAGCTATATCGCATATACTCGTATATTGGTATTTGTCAAATTAATCTAATCGAATAATCAATATCTATGTTATCTCTCAACAAACATATATTGATCAAATAGATGTTACGGTAATTGGATGCATTATGTGCAAGTGGCTGAATAGGATAAGGATCAGTAATTAATAATCGTAACGCTTGAGTGAAAAATTACGAAAACATTTATTAGGTTAGATTAATTTCTGAACGAAATCTACTAGTTTTAAGTAATACCTAATTACAAGCGGCTTACTACCGCTTTTTTTTCATTCATTTACATAGTTAGGAAGCCACCATAGTCGTGGTGAAACTACAAATGGACGATGACTGCAAACTTTTTAAAACCTCAGATTACAGTTATTATAACAAAACGGGGTATTAAACTACATGAAATTTTTTAAATTAGTTAAATCATGTTTCCAGATAACTTACTAATTATCAATTGGCAGCACCTACACGTTTTTATGAAATTAATTGAAATATGACAAACATTCCAATCTTACATCAAAAGAACCTAAAGACGCTAAATAAATAAACAATTAGATACTATAAATTTTATTTGAGCTTTGAAGCTTTGATTTGAGAAATAAAATATTTAGTTTCTTTTGTAATTTTACAAAATACTGTTAATGTGAATGCTCGACATAAATAATAATCTTAAATATACAAGAATACAATATCATGACCCCTAGAGTCTAGATTCTAAGCATGAGAACAAATATTACTTTATTTTATTTATTACTTTGGTTAGTATTCTAACCACCTATTCACAATTTTTTTAATCTATTGGTTATTTTTTGGTCTATCTATGGGTTATGTGCTGTACTAGGATGCTTGATAAACTGATTTTTGATCGGGTGTTATGAACCTTTGACGCTGACGTGCGACTGTAAATTCAATTATTTATAAAACCAGTGCAGTGTTGTTTTTTCAACGTAGCAATTCGATTATTCAAAAATAAAGGTAAGAGTTATTATTATGTTATGATTTTAGTGTTTCTCTGTTATCTAGTATTGGTTTCGTTGATTTATGATAAAAAATAAATGTAATCTCTTATTATTATTTTTTGTAATAATGTAAATAATACGATGGTTAGTATACTAACCACCTTATTTCTTTAAAACATTTTTTTATTAATAATTAAACGACATTCAAACCAAATATCCATTTGTTTTCTTTGTAAAGTAATCATAGTAAAACTGTGGCTGAAAGAGTTAATATTACTCTTTAAAAAGTAACATTGAAATTATATTTACCATTTCACCTCACAATATTAATTACAAATATAATCGGATCGGAATTGGATTTATCTACTACATTTGTATCGAAGATCGAATATTATGCATGTGTGAAACTCTATCAACTAACGATGAGGTAATCCTAACACGAACATTTTCAACAATTCATGTTCGCTATTTTGAATTTTGATAGGCGGAATATAAACTAGATATACCTATACAGAAGTTAATTCACAATTCTATTTGCTAAAACGCGACAATATACTTTTTATGTTATAAAATATTCTTCTACATAATAAGATGTATGAATGTAATGCCGTAAAACTGAATTTTATTCTTCTTATCTAAGCTAAATGTTTTTTTCACTTCTATCCCAAGTATTCAAAGACGGTTCCCTTGGTTTCATAACTTTCTGTATTTTATTACTACGAATCCTAAACGCGCCATCCTTTGACGGAAATAAGAAAAAAGTATATTTGGCTACTCCGTATAAATATGCTTTTCAAATGAATTCATAACTCCTTTCGTAGTCAGTTGAAATTTATTTTTCTATGAATATTCATTTTAACAGAAAGTACGTTAGTGGAGTGCAGACAATTTCTTTTTATAATGTTTTTATTAAAGCTTCATTTTAACTTCAAGTAACTGAGTTTAAAGCAATCACTGCGCACAAAACAAATCTAAGTTAGTTCCTTTCTACTTTGCTAAAAATTAACTTTTTATTTTATTTTATTATATGGTATTATTTTCCAATATGTCAGCCTTTTAAAGAAGCTATATTGTACATAGATATTACGTAGAAAAGGTGTTGTAGAGTGGTCCGGTTGACGTGCCACTGTATACTTCGGCTTCGAAATAGCTGATCTCAATACGCGACAGGGCAAACAACCATCATCAATCTGCGTACAGCTTTCTTCTTTTTTTCGCTAAAAAAATAAATAAAAAATGCAGCTTAGCAACAAATACTCTATGGCAGAAAATCAAATGACCGCAAAGTATACAAGAATATGCGTAGTATTTGTTTTGTAAGCTGATAGGCTTAAACCGCTTACGTCCACTAATCCCTTCTTATGTGCGTAACTAATACGTATAGAACTATATATAATATAGTAAGTATCTTCGTAGCTTTTATACAATATTGAATCTTGTTCACTTTACTGACGTAGATTATTCGAGTTACTAGTAATACCTACCGATTACTGATTTGTTTTTAAGTTGTAGGTACATTCTAAAACTTCATTAATACACTTACTTACTTTACATATTTGTGATACTATAATTACATTTTAATACGAATATATTTTTAAATTAAGATTAAGCTTTTAAAATATACTCCAGTAAATAATATACAAATACATTATTTGCATAAATAACCAATTGTCGCACCATATAACTTGGACGGGAACGGAAGTTGGTATATTTATGTTATTTACTATTACGTCAGGCAACACCCTTATTTTGTCGCATTATCCTATTTCTTTCTCTTTCTTATATCTTTCACTCATTATACCCATTCTGCTTACAATGTTTATGAAGAATAGAGTTCCAAAATGGTTCCTTATAAAAGATTTTTCTTTTAATAATGAATACCATGAAAATTACCTTAACACTAGGTTTACTAATTTGACGCATTTTGACTTTTATCAGAGAATTATCAAAAACTGTTTAAATTTTTATTTTATCTCTTTGTATGACTTTTATTCATTGATCGAGGGAAATATAAATTGAAGTCTATTTTCTTTAAAAGTGTTGAATTACTGAACTTGTCTATGTGGTATACTTATCGCTACGATATGCGTCAAATTGACGCGTTTTAGTAGAAGTAGGTATATAGAAAACGTCCGTAAACCTAGTGTTAAGTTGAATAGTAAACCTATAGTCACTTATACAGGTAAATTTGGAGACTGCAGGGAGGTAACTGACAAAAGGGTAAAGTGCGTCTGACAGGTTGACAAGTTTCTTCAATAATCTAACATTACAAATTTATTCAAGAAACGTTTTTAAAGTCTATGTAAGTAATTAATTTTTAATAAAGGTTTTGTTTAAAATATATATTTTTTACTTATAATTTTTTTTCTTAAACCAAGTTTAATTAATATACATTATGCTTTAAGTCTAAACAGTCTTTATTAACTAAAAATAGGGTTCTTATTATAATTTTCATGCCATTCTCACTTTTTAAGAGGCTAAAATTTCGAGGTGAGTTTCGTAAGAAAGTAAAAACACGTTTTTCCTGCGTTTACTTATTTGTTTATGGTTATTTACCTTAATGACTCAGACAAACAATTGAAAAACCAACATCTGTAGCTAAAACGCCAAACTTTTTTTACTAACCATATTATAATATTATCTATTTATGCTAAGTTTGTCAAATGTCAAATTATACCCTAATTCCTTGATTAGGCTTCAAAGTTGTAAAGCCGCTTAAATAAGAGGAATTTGAGTGAGTTATGTTAATAAATCGGGACTTCTCAAGTGTAATTTGTTTAAATGTTGGTTGACTCGTATTTAATGAAGGCTTGTTTTAAACCTTAAATGCAATTGTAATCATATACTGTTTTCTTTTTATAATATAGGACCTGATTGTAGTGCATTTGATCACCTTTCTTATGTGAGATAATGAAAAATATCAAAGTAATAAATAATATCAAAAAATGTGAATACTGAAAAATGTCGCTGTGAAAAATAATAATAATAACTTTAAGCTCTATTGTCATTATGGCAGAGGAATATTCCACTGTATATAATGTAGTTTTCGTAAAGACCAATGAATATGCGCCCTAAGTTACCAGTTTAGTATTCATCCTTACTTGAAATACTTTTTAATGACACTTTGGGGATTAATTAAAATTAGCCAGTATAATTTTTGAACAGAACAAGAAAGTAGGGAGACAAATGAGTGTTCAAGTTTTTATTGTTATTTAAAATTTATTAGTATTATGTAAATGTTTTTACGTGCTTTGAATGTGTAGATTTGTATTTCAGTCGTTTATTAAGGTTATGCAGCGACTGGACCCAAAGCAAACTCCCAGTTTAGTACTATAGGTTCAGACTTTGAAAATTTGTTTGGAATTGTCTATCTTAATTAGTGCACCAACTGGGACCGGATTGTAAAAGTTGACCAATACTTCCATTTTGACTTGAGTCTAGTCGCTACAAAATCATTTATTTGTAAAATGGGGGGTTTAAAAATTTACTAAATTATTGTCTAATTTATATCTTATTTATTTGGAAAATGTATTAGATATTTAGGCATTACATTGATGAAAATATATAATACGGGTATATCGTCTGCCATTGTTCGTGTTATCTCAAAATAGATATCGTCAAGAGTAGAACGGCGTTTTTGCTTTGATATCAGCGGACAGGAGCAAGCGATTAATTAACTACATGTCCTTTCCACACGGACGTTACGTTGAATGAAGAAGCTTCTAATTAAGGATACAAGCGATTACACTTATTTCTTTGTATCTTAAGTTTAGGAAGCAATTTCTGTTGATATTTTTTTCATAATGTCCATGCTAAGTTAGTGCTTATATAATAAACACAGTTAATTTATACAAGCTAAAATTTATGCTAGATTCGAACGCGGGGACTATCGATCGCAAGCCCACCTATATTGCAAATTACCCGCCTATAATCCTTCTTATATTGCAAAGTTTAATTGACACATTGAAATCCGTTTAGATATTTGCTTGATCATGTTATGAGAAGCAAAATATTAATGTGCTAATTAAGCGATATCCCCATAAATAGGTATCTATCTTTATTCCAAAAATTACTAATGAATAACAAGCGAAAATCCGTTCTGGTTCACAATAATATGCTATCCATAATTTTGGCCAAGCAGTACCCGAATTCATTCTATTGCAATTTATTAGTTTTATATGTTTTGATACCTGGGAATAATGTATATTCGCACCTTAGTAAAATTAGTCAACAGTTTTTTCATTCAAACACTTAATATTGTTTACATAACCTCATAAAGCACTCATAATTTACACACGGGTGTGTTTCCACTAAAACAAATATAAACATATTAAAATGTGTTTATTATCATTGGATCATCCAGTTAAAACAAAGTAGAAGGTTAAAAAATCTATAATCCCTAACAATATTTCTGGAATAGAAAGATCATGTTTTTATTTAGGAGCAACTTGTACTGTGTTGATCAAACAACAATAAAAATGATTGATGTATAAAAGTCTTTAGTTAACTGTGCGAGAACTTTTTCTCTTTTATATAATTTCATTTCCAATTTTTTTTCCATTTATATCAAGAAATAAGATAAATATATAGACATACGAATATATAGGTTGGATTTTGTAAACTTATTTACGCGTTTTTTATTAATCTACGAGCGGAACATATTAAACATGAGGCCTCTGGATAATATAAGTATAAGAAAAGCTTTTTGTCGACGCACGTGCACTAGGCATGCATGGGAGGACATTATTATTTGCATTTGTGTGCTATTAAAACAAAAATTACGTATTTTTTTATTTATAACTGTTAATGGAGTTTTTATTGCAAAATGGAGGTACAGTTTGATAGAATAATGCCTTGGTTTGGGCTGTGTAGATAACGTTTTATTTTAACAGTGATATGCAAAATAAAGTATTTCCATTTTTAGAATTGACGACGTATCGATTTTTGTCAAAATTCTAATCTATTTATTTGTAAATATTACAAACAAACAAATTTGATTCGATGAGGTTTATGATTTAAAATAATTTTCAAATTATTCAATTTTCTGGAATATTTATATTGGAACAATGTACAATGGAGCAGCAGATTCTCAAAATATATTCGATATTTAATCTTATTATCCCAAGCACTTAAAACAGTAAAACGGCACTCGAAATATATTTTCAAAGTATCTACAATAATTTATATTATTTATTCTTCGAAAGTAGGTATTGTTTTACAAACGATTAATTACGATTACCAGTAATTATTAGTAGGGAAAACGAAAATGGTAAACCTGTCTAATTCCAGGTTATAAATCCAATTAAAGCCTTACAAATGGTAATATTTAGCTTTACTCAATATCTGGTATTTTTACAGAGCTTTTATTTTCGATAAGTTATTAAAGTTTCATATTGTATATTATATTATTCGAGAACATGTTTAACTAAATTAAAAGACTTTATGCGGCTTACTACCGTGCATGCGGTTTAACTGGTCACAGCGATTGTAAGCCATATAAAATTTAATTTAATGTTTTATTTACTTTGAAATTCAATTTAAACAACACAAACTTTAAAATAAGAGCTGTATAAATAAAAATGTAGAAAAATGCCGAGTCTTTTATGAATAATATTAAGTAGAAATATAGAAACATTTTCTCATGCTTACAAGATAATTAGGGTTTCGTCAGCATATTTTTGTTTTTGCTGGTTCATTACTGTTCAAAGTGAAGTAAACTAAAGGGTATTTTAAATGAGATACTATTGATCGTAAAAGACATGATGTTGTTGTTTCATTAATGGCGAAGGGGTCGCTACCCATGCAGCCTGGTTGATTTACAGGAATATGTTTTATTTTCAAAAAATATGCATTCAAACTAGTGGGGTTTAGTTTTTTTTTCACCAAAAGGATGAAATATTTTTCGTAAAAATAAATTTAGAGGGAGAATGAAAACTGCCATTTTCATTTTTAAATCTTTTATTGACGCACGCACTTTACCAACAGTTGATAGTTATAAAATGATGTATTTATTGTTGTTTATTTGTTGTTGATGTATATATTGTTGTTCACGAGTTTCGGAAAAATAACTGAAGGTCTTTGCCATCTATCTTGAAATACCTGCCAAATCTCCCTGAAATATAGTGTAATCTATTAATTAAATGAAATATTTTGAGATATAGGTAAAATAGATACTTGTAGTAACGACTATGAATAGTAAAAAGGGACTTTGGAACTTCTGAATGTTGTGGCTGAAAGAGAAAACAAGTTTACCTACTAACTTGAGATTACATAGGAAACTTTATGAGTATAATTAATTTAGTCTGTAATCCATCGAATAAACTTTGCCTTTGAGTAAACGCAACGAGGATTTTCAATGACTGTTATTTGATGTCCTCTTTACCGATCAGAAACTTATGTAATTTGGTTAAACTAGTAACCAAGCCGAGTTATTTAATACTGATTTTGAATATTATTATTGCATAGCGCGAAAATATTGATAAATAATTAATAACCTTTGCTCAGGCGTGGTCAGAAAATCTTTTGTGCTATTATATACCAAACCTCAGCTCGAGTATCGATTTACGCCCGAGTGGTATTTTAAACTGCTACGCAATTTAACATTTTTTTAAACCTAATTTTAAATCGAGATTTACATATACTTGAGCGTCGGTCTACAATACAAAACTTTATAATTAATCTATTTTCACGCTAAAATTCTGGAACTATTTTAGTAAACCTTCATCAAAAGATGGTATAGCTTAGTGCTTATATATAGATATCAATATATAATGTCGAGGCAGTCATCAATAACCAATCATACGTGACCATAATTGCTATAGGTTCTATAATACTACCCAGTTATACTATCCATAACCAAAATTTACTCGAAGGAATATAAATTTTAATTACGGTAGTCAATACAATTAACTGGACATATCTGGCAGTGGCAAATAGTTTTTGATGGAACTTTATTAGGTATCAATGCCGTCCATTTTACGGCGTCCTTGACTCATTCTAATTACTTACCGTTTAATCATTGCCATGAATTTATGGTACCTGCGCTGTACTGTACTGACTCGAATAAATTATTTAAATAAGTATAGGTACTTAATAACTAAAATTATCATTGCGTAGTATAAAACAGAGTTGTTGGTCGCGTTCGTCTATCTGCACGCATTAATCTTAGAAATTGCTGTAGGGACTTTCATTTGGGTTTCACCAATAGATAGATTGGCTCACAGGGAAGGTTTAGGTCTATAATTTATGAACGTCTGTGAAAATTTCCAGTAGCTTAACTAAAGTAATTCGTAATTGTAAATATTTTTGTAAAGTGAAATTGATAATGGGTATTATCTAAATGGAAATTCAAATTGTGGTTGATACGCAACTCGAGATGGTAACTGATCTATTTCTCGAAAAGTTACTCATAGTTTATATTAGATAGAGCTTACTCAATTCCCTTGTGGTGTTCCCACCATCCAATAAGGGGAAAAATACGATCGGCTTTTCTCTGTAATGCAAGACACATTGTAAAAAAGTAGTAATATAAGGATTTTATTAACATTCAAAAGTGCTAATTAACTTTTATTCGTTTGGGAAAACATTGTTATGTTAAAAAGAACGAATTGCCTGTGACGTATTCCATTCATCTTTGGGCCGTAAGGATTGAATAACATATGAACTAAATTTAATTTTCTCGGACACTATGATTGTGTCTGAGACCCAATTGAAGCAGGTCTACTAAATGTAGGTCAAACGAAGGCCCTTTATGTGTTAACTTTAGCTTTATGAAATATAAGGTAGTACAAGTCACCTCTCAATAATTGCCTGGGAAATGTTTTTAATTTATTCAGCCTTCAAGGGATATTAAATTTTGGATGAAATTATTAAACCAATTTTATTCTCTTTCAGGTAAAAATGAACATAAACAGATAGAATTCGTTACCTTCAACCCACAATATTTCAGAATAAATATCTGAAAATGGAAAATGATACTTACTGCGTACCCTGGGGACAGAATTTTCAACACGCCTACGTTACGGTGCACGGATATATCGCCCTAATCATATGTCTTCTCGGTTCGGCGGCTAACTCAGTGAACATCGCCGTTCTCAGCAGAAAGGAAATGGCGTCTTCAACGAACTCCATCCTCACCGGTCTAGCGGTCGCCGATCTACTTGTCATGTTGGAGTACATTCCGTTCGCCCTCCACATTTATATAAAAATAGGATCAGAACTTAACAGAAATTCATACGGGTGGGCAGTCTTTGTTTACTTCCATTCTATATTCAGCCAAACATTCCATACAATTTCCATTTGGCTCACGATTACGCTTGCGATATGGAGATACATTGCCATTAAATTTCCACAGAAGAATCGAACGTTATGTGATAAAAAAAATACAACGATTGCAATTGCCAGCGCGTATGTGGTCTGTCCAATATTGTGTCTTCCAATTTATTTTGCAATGAATATAACCCAATATAAAGCTAATAAAAATCTTGTTGATAGCAACAACACGGATGTTCATAATGGTACTAACACAACAATTAGTGAAAATATCCCGAAAGAGCCGATTTATTATATAACTATGACGAGTAACGAGACTTTATTGACTGCTATATTTTGGATCTACAGTGTTATTATAAAGTTAATTCCGTGTGTTATATTGTCTATATTGAGTGTATGTTTGATAGCTAAGATGAAATCAAGTGATAGAAGAAGACAGAAGCTTTTAAAAAAGTCTGCAGTTACTAAGAATGAGGTGAGTAGTATTTCCACTTTAACAATTCTTCATCAATCTTATATGTTACGGATCATATGAAACAGCATTGCAATGAGACAAAAGAACGAATAATTTGAATATTTTTTGTGATGAAACTGACTTTTTATAATCAATGAAAAATATATCTCATTATGTTTCTATAGTTAGGCAAGTGTATATGTCAGGTATGTTATTATCAATAGTTTTACAATTTAAGGCTATTGTAGCGCTTATGAATTTTAATGATAATTAGTCGCATAAAAGTGAGATGTCTGAATTAAACACGCCTAGTTGGAATAACTATTTGAAGTGGTAGTAATGTAGTATTATATATGTTCATTATTATATCACAATACTAATTTATTCCTTTGAGGTAATTTCATTAAGACATTGTCGCTTCAATTATCACTATATAGAATTATGTGTATCTATTTACGAATATGTGGTACCTATAAATAACTAATGTAGATGACGTCGTGATACTTCAATTTGATTGCTTGGTTTAACATGTAATTTAGTAAAGCACAAATTTCAACGACTTTGTGAGATTATCATGATTGTAATTGAATTGTAATTGTAAATGTGAAATTATAATTGCAAGAGTTATGCTTTGTCTTAACTAGAATAATAATTCGAGGTTCACTTCAATTCTGTAAACTTAAAGCATCCGCTCTATTTGTTGAAATCCACTCCGAGAACCGTTTAATATTCAGTTTCAAAATAGTTTTATGTTCGATATCGATTACCAATAAGTCGCGTTTCATTTCATGTTAATTCAAGTTTTAAAGTATTTCTTTTGAAGTTTATTGCATTTTATATGAAAATGTAGTTTAATTAATATTTTCCACAACATCCTTTGCGTAGATCGCGTGTCTTGAAAGCCACATTAAAGTTTTTATTTGAATTCCTTAATTATTTACCCTTTCCCGGAGTCAGAACTTGTCTCGTGCAGTCTGAACTTTATTTATAGAGAGAGGGAACGCTCCGACTGTCTCGTGTAAAACTATTATGACCTCTGGGAATATTAGCTTGAAATAGTTTTTTTTTCGTTTATAACAGCAAATAATTGTTATGAATCTAATAGGAGATTTTTTTTAAATTATTATTAAATCAAATACATTTTCGATTAAGAACCCTGCAGTAAAATTGAATTTTTTTTAAAACGAATGATATAATTGCTTTTGTTTAATTATAGGTTAATAACAATAATAGACTGATTAATATAAATATAAATTTATAGTTATGATATGTCAATTAAAACTACAATAATGTGTGTTCAAAGTTAATAAAAAAATAAAATGCATTTTTTTTTACTTTATGGTTTCAAACTTTTTCGAGTTTTAGCCCTCAACCGACGGTTTTGATCCAATTACAATGATATTCGTGTATGTTTTTGGTCCAACACAGTAGGTGGTTATGTTATGAGTTGAGCCTCGACTGAAATATTATTTCCTTTCTTTTCCTGAAGTGAACGATAAATGAAGTAGGTCCATAATATTTCGAGGTCAATCGAAAGAAATCATTTGATATAGGTGTATTTTTGGTACGTGCGTTTTTATACGAAAAAAGAAATTTGTACATTTATTATTTTATCTTGCTTTAACAAAAATTTTGACATTCATTCACTAATAACTAAAACTTAAATTCTCTGTCTATCCCTTTATATTTTATTACTTTTTTTTATTGTAGGGAGAGAAGACTCGACTACACGATGATGGTAAACGAGGTGGAGGCAGAACAGATCGTACAACGAGGATGCTGGTTACTCTACTTGGTTTATTTCTAGCAACAGAATTACCACAAGCTCTCTTTGGCTTGTTAACGGCTTTAGCACCTCACTTGTTCCAGATATGTTATTATGCCTTTGGTTAGTATTAAAACAAATAAAACATTAAAATAATCATTATTCATAATAACGAAGATATGATTAATGGTATAATAATAATATTGACTGAAAAATCATCAATTAATTAATTGTAATGATTTATTAAGGTAAAGCAATTAATGAATTATTAATGCTATTTTAACAATAAATTTGTATCTAATATTTTAATTTATTGTGTAACTTAAAAAGTAATGATTGCCACGTTTTTGAAGCATGCATAAGTCTTAGTATTTCATTTCTGCGAGTCACTCACATGTGCTACCGGTCTAAGTGTTCTCCTTTGTTCTTTTAAAGTGGTTTAGTCTACTAATCGTTAATGTTACAATGCAAAGTTAAGTTAGAACATAAAAAGTGTGGCAATAGATGAAAACTTTTAAGCTTTCGTCTAACATTTATTTATTTTATGTTTTTATTAATTTTATTACATCGAATAATGTTCGAGTCGAAGTTTAAATAGAATTGAGAAACTTGAAATTGGTTACTATTTACCAACGTCGAGTTAAATTACTAGGTAAATACTCTTCGTCGTTTTAAAAAATCTAATCTTATGTTGTCGGTTTCTGCTTTCTGCCTCTCCACCGTGAAAAGCCCTTTATGTGTTTGTTCTACAAAAACCTGAAGCTTATTCTCCTCTTACTCCTCTCTTGTTCCTCGCTTATATTCCCTTCTGCTCTACACATAGAGTACTACCAGAATTCTGCGGACTCTTTAAAAATATTATAATGGAGAATATGTTTTCCTTTTTCAAGACTACAAAGAGGTTCACCTTATACATAATGTTGACTACTAGCAGATTTATCGAATATTGTTGATACATCATTTATTACGATCCTATATAAAATTTAATAAAGAAGTTGTTACGAAAACATGTATTTATAAGTACATATGAAATTTGTTTGAAAGTCAAAATAATATTTTATGAATAAGAGATTACTTTTTATATTAAATGTGATGAAGAGCAAGGCAAGCATAAAAGTTTCTAAAGGCGCCTTTGAAATGGAGAATGTTTACTTTTATTACATGTTGTAATTACATGAGTATTTTGTGTAGGTAAATAATTTACTAAAATACTAGAGCAAATTTGATGGTGATTGATGAAGACTATTTGGATGAGACTTACCAAAATAACAATAATTAAATTAAATTATATTACAAATAAATAAAACAAAGAAAAGAGATAGCTTTAAAATTATATTAATACAAAAAATCATATACCATTTCTACTTAAACGACGTGTCGTTTAATTTTTTTATAGTAGTCTGGATGGCGACCACGCTCCAATGTTAAGCTATAGTGCGCTGCATGAGCGAAAACAACTGCCACAACAAAGAAATGTCTGTAGGCAACAGTAGCCACTATTCCTTTTACATTGACCTGTCCAGTGCAAAGCTGATCCCGAATCGTGACTACGTCATTTCGCGGGTATTATTCTTTTATCAATATACATATGTGACCAATGTGACCTTTGCCATTAACTGCAGTACTGTTTGTAAGTAGACATAGCACTGTTTACAGTCTACACTTTACTGTAGGCCTGATTTAAATTTTGTATCATACGGTCATAGTTTTATACTCGGCTGTCGCTGTCAAACTGAAACAATTTATAAACTATATTAACTAACAAGATTATATGAAAATATTCTGCAAAAATAGTGTGTATGTAATTTGAAACACTATGAACTATTAAACACTATCGTGTTTGTTTCGACGGTTTCAAACTAAATAGTAAAATAAAAAGTAATGTACATTTTAATTATACATATATGAATTTGTATGAATGTATCAATTTTTGTACGTAACTTAAGTGCAAAATCTTAAGATTGGATTCAGTGCTTTATGAGGACATTCACTATCTGACCAAGTCGTCTGGGTCACTTAAATAAATATTACGAGCACAGAAATGTATGTAGAGAGCACACGAACATTTTTATTGTCTACGGGGAGTTGGAACATTGCGTTTTGGACTGACATGAATCCATAAAGTAGTATTCGTCCGATGACTTCTGCTTTTATTCGTTATTTTGGAGAAGACGAGATACAATTTATATTCTATCATACATTTTATTATAAGATGTAAGAATATTTAAGATTCTGTAATTTTCCAACTTAAACCAGAATATTTCCGATTATATTACGATTATATGTTATTATGATAATATAATTAATTTAATTTAATAAAGACATATTAAATATGCAATATCCTTCATAAAGCCTGTTTGCTTATTGTGTAGGCTTATATACTGGCGGGAGGTACGCACGCGGCCTGGTTTCCGTTTATCCATGTATTTATTGCACACTTTTTACAAGCCCCGACTCGCAGATTAACTAATTATGTTTATTAGCAATAATATTAGCTAAGGGAAGAGTGACCGCCAAAAGGGCCGTAATGTTATTAATAGGCTTAATCCAGGAAAATTTTATTTATGAGATATTTATTATATTGTTCGTACTCAGTAAATTTAACTCAAGGGAAATTTATTTCAGTAATCAAGAAGAATTAGTTAATACAGGTTTAGTATATATGTACAGTAATTGTAGGAAATGCGAATTGAAGTGATACAAAAACAAAAATTATCCAAATAAATAATCAAAACAAAGTTAGGTTATAAAAGGTATTTTTAGAGCATTGGGCCGATTTATGTAATCCTAACATTTTTAATGTATGAGACCCTATTATTTTTTTATGAGTGCTTCACTTTATGCTTCTCAATGATTTCACTGAGCTACAAAAGGAATAAGTCACGAGGGATTGAGGTTGTAGACAATAAACTTACGTAATTCCTTACGTTTCTTTCATAATAAAACATTCACTTTATTAAATGCAAATACGAGTACCTGTTTATTGTAAAGCTTTTTTAATACTCATTTGTAATTAAATTATAAGGGAAAAGTGTTAGAGACGTCGGATTAAAATAATCAAAATAAACTCTAATACCACTAACGTAATTACAGTTTATTTTTATCTAAAGTCTTTGTTTGGTTAAAATATGTTCATTTGTTTTTGATTTAAATGTGATTCCAATAAATATTATGCGAACGACAATATTAATATTTAATGAAATGGCAAATTTTAACAGGTGAAGTTATGGATATAATGGCGCTCGTTGGTTCTGCTGTGAATTTTGTCCTCTATTGCAGTATGAGCCGGCAATTTAGGATGACATTTACAAGGTAACCTTTTACAATTCATGTCTCATGTAGATCTCAAGTACGCTATCTCGGGGCAGTTAGGGCCAAACACTTTTAAGTATAACATCTGTAACAGGAGACTGCTATGCCCAACTTTACTGTCCGATAGCAGCTGCCTTCTGTGTTGAATTACGCTATCAGATGGAGCGCAGTCACATGCCGGTGGGATAGTAATAAATATTTGATTTTAATTACAAAGGTTGGCACGTAAAGCGTTGATGAGACCAATCAGATCACCACCTGGCAGTGACCGAACGAGAGACGGCCACACGACTTTGACCACGTTGAAGGCCTAGCAATCAAGAACCGCGACTCCCTCGCCAGTCGCGCATGTATAATATCTATATTAATTGTACTGTACTGTGGTAAGTATTATATATAAATAAGTTAAAATATTTGTTGGGAATTTACATAATTAAAAACTTTCTTAATAAAATTTCTGTAAAAAGCTTGGATTTTTCGTGAAAAACAACTTTTCAAATTGGTAATTGCTAATGATTTCATGTTTGTCAAAAGTTACATATTGTTCCTAGACCAATTTATTATTGTAATTATCAATTATCTAATCAGCTTATGTTTATTTTCTACTATCAAAAGCAATTTAATAAAAACAAAGCATTACCTACAATATATTTCCGTAGTATTTAAATATGAAATAAAATTTTACGATTCGCATAGTCCGTTATAAAGGGTCACCTTTGACGGTGTTGACTTCATAAATCCTTTTAGCCATTAATATTTTTAAATTAAAATTGTTCTGTTTTTTGTTTCAGGACCTTTCATGATATTTTACCTTGTGAATCCCGAGGAAGGTGCTTGTTGATCGTTTATGAAAATTAACGAAGATCATTAGTGTTAATTATAACAACGATTTATTGCAATTTTACTGAAAAACCTAATACTTTTCTCGTCGCTGTTTACTTAGAAATGGTTTATATAACGCCTTCTTTGTTGAGTTCCCTCATAGAGTACATCTTGTGCAACTAAGTACATTACGTAATAGTACCTTCGAAGTGTATTGGCCAAATTTGTATTAATATGCTGTGTTTAGGCACTAGGTATGATATTAAGTGTGTGGGATCAAGGGAATTTAATATTTTTATTTTAAAACACAATAATATTATTAGTGAGTTTTTCTCACATTGCTTATTTAGAAGTTTTTATGATGTATGTATATAAAAAACAAATTGGACCACTGACGGATAAAAACACGTATAACGAAAGTAAAATTTAAATTAAAAAACTTTTGTATTTACGTAAAATAATTTAACGACTTGTTTTAAAAAGCCTTTATCATTTTCCATTTTTAGCTGAAAAGTTTCATATTCCCTTCGTTAGTTTTGTGTCTCAATAGGGACGGAAAATGGTATGGAAATTCAGTTACCAACCATTTTCCAGCCTCTGAAAATTTTTTCTATAAAAATTTGCCATGCCCACAATACTGATTTCTATTCCGTCGTGGAAATGACGATAAATTTTACCGACTTCATATCTTATAGCTAGCTTAGCTTACAATCCCATATCTTTCCATATTTATTGTTTTACTTAATATTATTAAACTGGGAAGAATTTTACTGTTTAATAAGTGAATATATTTTACTTTATTTAATTGAATAATTTTGTTATAAAACATTCAATTATTGGCAAACAATGATAGAGTAACAATGAGTCGTCAGGGTAGAAGTGTTCCATTCAGAACAATTTTGTGGCTGTGTACTTAACTGTGTACGAATGTAATGCGAAATTTCGTGTACTTGCGAATTATGTAGGGTAAAACGAGGTAATACCGGTCACTTAAGCAAAAGAAGACACTACTCAGTGAAAACTCAACCTTTTATTTTAATTTTTTAAGAAAACATAACTTCAACTATTATTCTAGGATAATCATTAACAATGAGATCAATATTTGTAAAGAATTTGATACAATAATCATTTTAAAAAAAAGTGATTTGACCGGTATTGCCAGCCATAGCTCATAATGCCGGTCAGCTGGTTGACAATACCGGTCAAACTCTTAACACGTATCGCAAACGCGGGACTCTTGTTTAGTGCATTTCTTTTCTTTCTTCTTTTCTCTGTTATTCTCCTCTGTTCTCTTTCTATCAAAATTTCTTTATTAAGAATGCTAGTGAGAGCTTTTGCATGCTTTTTTCAAAAGGCGTTTTTGACCTTTCTCAGTTACAAATTTACTTGAGTTTTGAACTGAGGAGATGCCAATTTCATCGACATTATAAGCATATCTTGGTAGAAACTTATGTTTTTCTATTAATTCCCCAAGCAGCTTAAAAATACATCAACTTCATCCTTGTTAAAGGCAGTTATCAGATTTAAACTCTTGCCGTTTACCAATTTCTTCCACCCATTCCAAGATTTTCGTTAATGTTGTGCTTCACATTATTATTAACAGGATACTCATAAGCCTTTCTTCTTATTTGAATTAAAATGGAGCCAATAGATTTCTTTCCGAGGAATTTTACTTGGTCTGTCATTTCTACTTCCTGTTCCTTCGTGAAGACTGGGTTATTTTTTAAAGTATTTCTTGAAGGGTTGAAAATAGGATACTAGTAGAACGTGCTGCTTCTCTTATTAGTGTCCCTTTATCGACAAGTTTAATACCCTGGTTAAATCGCTTTGGTTCAATTTTACGTTCAATCCTTGGCTCATATTCCGAGTTTTGACATTCTAAAATTGAAAATAAATATGAATATAGGTACATGAATACAATACACAAAATACAAATGCAACAAACATAAACAGAAACTAATTATTAAGTCTAAAAAAGTGACCGGCATTAGCCACATGCACGCTTGAGGTTAATAATCAATAAAAAAAAAACTTGTTGCAAATTGCTTGGAATCTACATTCAAATAGATAGTTAGATAACTGATTGACAAAAATTATTACAGGCAATGAATGAAATATGAATATTAAAATACTCACCTCTTATTTTCTGCGACCAAAAAATTATAAGAAAACTTCCCGAAACAAACATTCGCCTCGTTCTGAGTGACGCGTGATTGTAACTTATTGAAGATCGATGTGTCAGCATGGGGAACAATCACCCCATC